>CAUYPK010048252.1:0-42066 GCA_963574355.1 Loris lydekkerianus | reverse complement strand
TTAAATCATAGCTGTGTACATTAATGCGATCATGGGGCACCACACACTGGTTTTATAGACCGTTTGACACATTTTCATCACACTGGTTAACATAGCCTTCCTGGCATTTTCTTAGTTATTATATTAAGATATTTGCATTCTACATTTACTAAGTTTCACATATACCCTTGTAAGATGCAAATTAATACATTCCTTTTGGAAAGATGTTTGAAGAACACTTAGAGATCTAAAAAATAGATCTGCCATTCAATCTTTAAGATATTTTGATTATAACTTTGTTTTTTAAAAGATATTCAAATAAGTTTAAAACTACAATTGTATTCATTTTTTTAAATATATCTGTAAGAACTATAGCCAGGCATGGTGGCTCATGCCTGTAATTCTAGCACTTTGGGAGGATGAGGTTAGTAGATGCTTGAGCTCAGGAATCTGAGACCACCTTGAGCAAGAATAAGACTCTGTCTCTACCAAAAATAGAAAAATTAGCTGGATGTTGTAGCAGGCACCTGTAGTTCCTGCTAGTTGAGAGGCTGAGGCAAAAGGATTGGCTGAACCCAGGAGTTTGAGGTTGCTGTGAGTTATGATGCCATGGTACTCCACATAAGTTCTCAAAGGAAAAAATATGTTTTAACCATATGAAATATCTTAATATCTATTAAAATATTTCCAGCAAATGTTCTATTGGACTATTAAGAAATAATTGCCATATATCTGTACAAAAATAATAAAAGAACTAAAGTTATTGGTTAATGATTAAGATAAGTTTCCTTTGGTTCAATTTATTGCCCTGAACATTTTAAGGAACTAAGGAACTAATATTCTTTTTAAGAAATGCTATCAGGTGAAAAATAATAAAACACTTAACTATGTTAATCAAAGTGTTTTGGCTAATCATGCTATAATCTGGTTTAATTTGCTCAAACTTAATGAAATCAGCAGTTTTGAATGAGTGGAGTCTTAACTATATTTAAATTAATAAGTAAAGGGTCATTAAAAAACAAACAAACAAAAAAAACCCAAAAAAAACCCAAAAAAACTTCTCTTAATGTTCCTAGTAAAGGATTCTGGCTTCTCATCTTCTGTTTTGAGTTTTAATAGATAATTAGCAAGCAATATGTACTTCTGGTTTAAAAGAAAATCAGGAGACAGATTAAAATTAAATAATCATGGCCTTCTAATAATATATAAAGATAGATCTTTTTTCTTGATGAAATTATAAACATCATTAGCAACAATTAAAACAGATGTGCAATGTTCTAAAAATCAAATTGAGAAGAAGTAACTTTGGGGTGATATTTTTCCAAATAAATCTCCTAGTTTATATTATTTTACAGTTACATTATATATTTAATGAGTTTGTTTTGTTTTGTTTCTCAGCTAATGAAAAACGTTTTGGAACTTAGATGTTTTACAAGGGTGACAAGAATATCCATTCTTGTTATGGCATCCCAGGAGAATTCAGTATACTTTTGAATTCGATCTTTTTAAATCTTTGTTATAACATTTCTTGGGAAATATATGGAGTACAGTTTTTAGAAAGATGAACTCTTTTGTCAGCTACAAAGACTTAACATATGTCAACAACTAAACCATTAAAATTATCTCCTTACTCTTTGATCTAGGCATTTCACATCCTGGAATATTTTCTTTAAAAAGACAGGAAATGAAAGAAAAGATTTGTTTACAAGGACGTTCATTAAAGAATTAATTGTAATGATAAGCAATTAGAAACTATTAAAGATCTGTTAATAGATGCAGTCATTCCCTCTGTTCCTGAATATCGACAATTTATGTATGAAAATAACTCTGTACATTGCTATTGCTGCACTGTCTAAGATCTCAGTGACTCTCATGATTCATACAATACTATTCTTTGCTACATTTTCTGCCCTCTGTTGTTAAAAAATTAGTAGAAAAAAAATATCACAAAGAAAAGAAAAATCACCATTAGCACTATAACCTCAATAAGTGGCTGTTGAATTACCCATACATTATCTTTAGATTTTGTATGTGTCTGTGTATATGTGTTTGTAGATAAAATGAATGTCGTGTTCTTCATGCTACTTTGAAATATGATTTTCCACTGTACAGTCTACTATAAACAGATTTCTAGGTTGTGCTGTATTCTTCTACATTATAAATTTTTAATAATTATGTTATACAGTGTGAATGGATGTTCCACAATTATGTATTATTTTGTAAGAAATTTAGATTATTACCATATTTTCACTCTGAGAAATAACATTTTATAAGGTTTCAGGTACACGCCAGTTTTTATAAGCATTCAAATATTTTCTTTCAAATTTTTGAGTATATTACTAGAAGTGTAATTGATGGATTGAATATAATGAACATTTTATAGGCTTTGATGCTTGTTTCCAAACTGAAGCTCAGAAAACTTCTATGAAATTTATAGTTCCATGAATATGAATGCTAGTTTTCCTCTAATTGTATGTCATTAATAAGTGTCCATTTTAACAACTTTGAAGAATATATTCTTACCTTAAAGATGACCATTACCTTTTGAGATAAGAAGTTATGTTTGAATTGGATGAAAACATTACCATGGATCTTATATTCCTCCTACTGTTTCATACAAATTCCTGCTTCTGTTTCTTTTAAAAAAACAGAACAGCTGCCATGCAAAGAATTATTGTATACATTACTGTATTTTTAGAATTTTATATTTTTAAAGATGGTTTTATTATTTTACCATTGCTTAACTTTATCTTTAACTTTTAATGTTCTATTTAAATAATTTACCTTTAAAGTGCTTTTATTTTATATTATTTTATTATTTTTTTATTTCAAAATACTAAAACACTACAAATATTTTTGTTTTATGGCTCGCACCTGGTATGAATGTGACCATTACCAGAATAGTGTTCATTGCACCTGTTAGGTGTATTTTTGCCCCCTCCCCTCCCACTTTGTGATTTGCAATGATCTTACTGGCATCTGTGCACTTGTGTGCCCTTCAGTTAGTTTCAACTTATTAGAGGATATAGGTGGTGTTTGTTTCTCCATTCTTGAGGTATTTTGCTTAGGAGAATGGTTTTTGATTCCTTCCAAATTGCTGCAAAAGGCATTTTTATGTTTGAGTAGTAGTCCATGTTATACATACACAGCATTTTGCTAATCTACTCAGGAGTTGATGGGCTTTGGGTTGATTCTACACATTGGTAATCGCAAATTGGGTTTCAATAAACATTTGAGTACTGGTGTCTTTTTGATAAAACAACTTCTTTTGATACAGGACAGATGGTGCTCCAGCCAGCTCAGTCGAGGTGAGCTGGAGGACCTGCCGCCTCCGCCTGGGTGGTCTTGGTGCCCTGGCAGAGGAATCAGCTGGCTGGAGGCTAGGCAAAGGAGGGGCTCCCACCACCACTGGAGGCTTTCATAGCCAGAAGGGTCAGACAACTGCTGGGGAAACACCAGTGCCTTGGTATTTCCTTCCCTTTGCACTTATGACTGAACAGGGAACCCCCATTTCCTATGCCTAGGTCAATTTCATGTAAGTTTCCTAGGCCTCAATTCCATAAATGGACTGTGTCCATGCATTAATACATTCATTCACCTTGCCCCAGAGGAAAGGACTGTGTCCATTCATTTCTTGACATAATATATAAGGAATCCATGCACCTGTATATATCCCTAGACAAAGAGCCCGGAGACAGACAGAGAGACAGAAAGAAGGAGAGAGAGAGAGCTTCTCTCCCCCAACTTGGGTTTTTTTCTCTCTGCCAGGAGCTTTGGTGTTTTTATATTCTTTTCTTTTCTGTAAATGAATCCTGTCTTATCACTAATCTGTAGTCCGTGGATTCATTCTTTGAATCGCTGAGATCAAGAACCCACTGAAGATGAAATTCCAGTATCACTTTTCCTTTGGATAAATACCCAGTAATGAGATTGCTGGATCAAATGGTAGCTCTACCTTTGGTACTTTGAAGAATCTCCATACTGTTTTCCATAGAGGTTGTACTAATTAAACCATCCCATGGATAGTGTATAAGCCTTTCTTTTTTTTCTGCATATCTGCCAGCATCTATAGTTTTTGGGCTTTTCAATAAAAGCAATTAATTTATACTCTAAACCAGGCATCCTCAAACTTTTTAAACAGGGGGCCAGTTCACCGTCCCTCAGACCGCTGGAGGGCCAGACTATAGTTAAAAAAAAACAACAAAAAAAAACAACTATGAACAAATTCCTATGCACACTGCACATATCTTATTTTGAAGTAAAAAACAAAAGGGGAACAAATACAATCACACTGCCTCATGTGGCCTGTGGGCCGCAGTTTGAGGACCCCTGAAAACCATTACATGCTATGTAATGTTATGTCTAAATATGTAAGTTAAATTTTGTTTTTGAATTAATTTAAATTTTAATTTACATATTTACACATAAAATTACATAGTATATTAGAGGTTTTAGAGTATTAATCAGTTTGTAAATGAATAACTGATATAATTTTTCTAAAATTTACTTGCATAATTTCACTTGAGATGAGGCATAGAAATAATACTTTAACCAAAGCTTTAAGCAGCCTATAGATTTTATGCTAAAATTATGTTTCTTTGATTAAAATTTGTACAATATATGAGAATATTTTTCTCTCAAACATATATTGCATATCTTAATGTAATGAATTCCAATTTATTTGATGTCAGTCTTTTTAATTTTGATAATATTGTCAGAATTTTAGTATAAGCTAATATAATATGCAATTTATGAATACAACATAATGTTGTTGTGTATCATATTCTAAATCTCTACTCATATTAACATATAAATAGGATGCAGTATGGAATAGTGAGAAAAATACAGCTCCCAAACTCTGAGAATTGCTCTGCCATTCACTTATTTTATGTATTATATGACGTATCTGAGACTTACTTTATTTATTTGGAAAATGAAATGGCTATCTTGGATGACTCTTGCACTTTTTCTTACTCCTGGAATATAATCACATTAAGGCATACAAAAAAATTGCACTAGCGTTTGTTAATCACAAGTAATAAAAAAACAAACAAAATAAATCAAACATCTCTTAACAACTTCTGAACTCTTTGTCTAAAAGAAAGTAAACATTGTGCAGCAAAAGGCTTTCATTTGTATGTGCTAGATAAATATTTATCTATTTTTTATTTATTTTTTATTTATTATTTTTTTTTATTAAGTCATAGCTGTGTACATTGATATGATCATGGGGCATCATATACTAGTTTCACAGACCGGTTGACACGTTTATAACACACTGGTTAACATAGCCTTCCTGCATCTTACAATGGTATATGTGGAACTTAGTAAATGTGGAATGTAAATGTCTTAACACAATAACTGTGAAATTGCCAGGAAGGCTAGATAAATATTTAATTTCATTTAGTTAGTTTTTTGTTGGAAACAACCACAACAATTTTCAGAAGTATTATATTTCAAAACTAACTGTGAGAAAGTGCCTTACACAAAATTATAAAGTCTTCAATTATATGTTGTAAACTGTTCTTCCAAATCTGTGATCTTTGCTGACACTTTACTATCTTGTCTATTCCATATTAAAATTATTTGCAAGACTAGATATAAACTTATCCTCATGATATTTTAAAACTCAGGACTCATAAACCATTCGTGCTGAAGTTACTTAGTTTTCAGGTAACAAAATTCTAATCCAGATAAACATGAATGAATGAATGAATTACTTAACATATAATTATTGGATTATTGCACAGATTTAAGAGCATTTATCATGAGAGGATCTGACAATTTTGCCTTAGACCAGTAGGGTGCAATGAATATATCTGTGTCTCACGCCGTCAATGTTTTATGCCATGTGTTGGCCCCAGACCTTTTGTAGCGAAGCCAGGGATAAAGCTCCATTCTAGCTCTGTCTGCTTGTCCCGGCTTTGGCCATTAGCCTTCAGCCACCCAGTTCAACAAAATAAAAGACATCAGTTTTGTTATACATAGCAGAAAAAAAATCCAGATTTTAGCTCTTCTATTTTCTAGCTTTGAATGGCCAAATTTCTAGGTGAAGAGTCTCATTCGCTTTACTATGACATGATTCCTTGTAATTTTTTTTTTTTTTGGATTAAGTAGTATATGTATAATATAATAGGTATTATATATATTATATATATATTATGTATAATATAATATTCATATTTTTACATATTCTAAAATATGTTTTATTTTGAAAGAAGCTAGTTTATTAAGTCAACAAAAAACTGTACCATTTAGAGTTAAACAAGCAAGCAAGATTTCACTCCAGACTATTGCCACAAGGAAGAAAGATTTGGCTCAACTCCAGTGAAACAAAAGGCAGGAAAGATCTTAAGCCTTGAGATGAGCCAGTTGAACAATACTGGAGCACAGTGAGAGGAAGAAGGATCAGTGTGACTAGGCCGTCTGTGTTTGAAAAGTGGCTTCTAGTGAAGCTACACTTACGTTTTACCATTCATATGAATGTGTAGGTGATTGTGTATTGATTTCCTAGTAGTACTGAGTGCACTGGAGAGAGAGGGGAGAGGAGGGAGAGATGAGAGAAGAGAGGATATTTGAGGGGACCTCACCTAATGTGAGTAATGTAATGGTACATTTCAAAATTCTACCTCTCAAAGATCCTGAGAAGTAGGGGCTCTTCTTTTATTTATTTATTTATTTATTTATTTGGAGTTACCCTGCTTTTATTTTTTTTATTACCCGTATCTATTTATTTATTTTTATTAAATAATAACTATGTACACTGATGCTTTATAGGGTTCAGTATCTTGATTTGATATACAATGTGAAATACTTACATCTCCTCACTTATTTGTTGTGGTAAGATAATTAAACTCTTTACTTTTTCTTTTCTTTTTTGAGAAAGAGTCTCACTCTGTTGCCCTCAGTAGAGTGTCATGGCATCTTAGCTCCCAGCAACCTCAAACTCTTGGGCTAAAGCCATTCTTTTGCCTCAGCCTTCCAAGTAGCTGAGACTACAGGTGCCCACCACAATGCCCGGCTTTTTTTTGTTGTTGTCTTTGTTGTTGTTGTTGTTGCAGTAGTCATTGTTGTTTAGCAGGCCTGGGCAGGGTTTGAACCTGCCTGCGTTTGTGTATGTGGCTAGTGCCCTAACCACTGAACTACGGTTTCTTAATAGTTCTGAAATGCACCATAGCATTATGCACATTAGGTGATGTCCCTCCAAATACCCTCTCTTCAGTCATCCCTCCCTCCCCTCCACTCTCTGTCCAGTGTACTCAAATAGTACTATGAAATCAATATATAATCACCTACACATTCATACAAATGGTGAAATGTAACTATAGTCCAGAAAGTAGAGGCTCTTCCTTTGTGAATATATTTTAAAGGCATTGCTTCCAGGTTTCTGAGAGAGGATTTCAGAAAAAGTGGCAAAAGCAGAGAATATTTTATGTCCAGTGGGAAAAGAAATAATTTATCTTAGCAGATCTTGTGAAATAGTCCAAAAAAAAAAAAAAAAAAAAAAAGTGGAGCTCATGGAGCTGAAGTCTGAGAGAAGCATGGCTGAAGTTTGGTTGCGAGGAGAGGAACATTGAGGCCACGTCGGCCATTACATTCAAAGAACTGTAAAAAAAGAAAGGGTCATATGAATTTTCATGTATAGAAAATGAAAGAAAAGGAGAAGGAAACAAATGGAATGCATTTCCCTATTCTTCCTGAAAGAGAAATTTTTCTTTCACTTTTGGAAAACGTCTGTGCTCCGCATAGACTCACTCCACACAGTCGTCATTTCCTCCTGTTTGGCCAAATGAACAGGAAAGGAGCACAAACGGAGCGAGGGAACGAAAGGTGCAGGAAAGTATCACGATAAGGTCTGATCACTAGAGAAAGTGGAGAGACCCTTCCAGAGGGATAAGCAATCTTGGATGAGCTTGGATTCCTTAGGGAGAATGACGCTGTTGCCAGATATTTAAGTTTTGTGTAATGTATTGTACCTCTGTTAATGGCATATGTGTATGTGTACAGGTACATATAGATTTACATATTTATATACATATACACACACATAGATAAATACATTACACATATATTACACATATATGCCCACTTATCACATACCAGGAGTGTCCAAACAATGAGTGCACATTTGAAGCGATGTTATCTATGTATTGCTTTTTGAAGTTGAATTGAATTATGGTAGTAATGTGTAGTAGGATGTTTGCTCAACATCTGTCACCAAACAGATGAATGCAGGCATCACCATGTGGCAGGCAGAGCAAAGAAAATGGCAGAAGCACAGTTGTCATTTGAGGAGTGCAAAACTATTTTGAGGTATTTGAAATTCTGGAATGATGTGGAAGTTCAACAACAGTGGAGGCTTGAGTCCACAACAGAACCTCCAACATGGCTAACGATTGCACACATTCCTGCTGTGTTTGAGATGCATGGTACTGTGTGTGAGGGGCACAAGGGAACTTCTGTGGGGCCACCCAGATCAGCTAACTCTGCCTCTCCTGCTGTGGTGTCGGAACGGTTTACACATTCGCCACAGAAGTCAATGAAGCATTGTAATTACAGAAGTCAACTGTAACTTGCATTCATGTTTTTTTTTATCCACTATACACTGAGTTTTATAATTGTAACTTTTTTTCCTTTCTTAAAGGTATATACATTTTTTGGCACCCTCTGTGATGCACGGACACATATATACACAATCATAGAAACACATGGCTCATTCATGTCATAAACGTGTCAGAATTTTCTTTCTTCTCATGGCTAAATAATTCCTTATTGGGTGTGTGTGTGTGTGTGTGTGTGTGTGTGTGTGAGACACAATTTTGTTTATCCATTTATCCGCAGATGGACACTTGGATTGTTTGTATCTCTTGACTCTTGTGCACAATGCTGTTATGAACCCAAGTGAACAAATATCTAGTGGAGTCTGTACTTTCAATTCTTTGGGGGTTCATATGTAGAAGTGGATATCTTTAACATTTAAGAGTAATAATTACCAGCTTTATAACCATAGCCACAATGATAGGGGCAGTGGTGCAGGTGTCACTTCTATCAAATTTGAGTATAATAAATTTTCAACTTCCCTGGAAACCAATTACATGGTGATAGCCTAAGATATAGGACTGGAATCCAAGTTTGGAAATACATCTGCAAAGCCCCATCAACATTATTTTGAGATAGTGAAATCAATTCTGATGCCTATGACAGGAGGAGATTGGAGACACTTTCTTTCTTTTTTATTTTTTTGCAGATTTTTTTTTTTTTTTTTTTTTTTTTTTTTTGGCTGGGGCTGGGTTTGAACCCGCCACCTCCGGTATATGGGGCCAGCACCCTACTCCTTTGAGCCACAGGCAGTGCCAGGGATTGGAGACACTTTCTTGAGAAGATGGGGACTTTTAAGATCTTTTTTCACTTTTAAGATATACAAGTTTATAGATGTCTGTACCCAGCAATTTAGAAAAATGTTTTGCTTACAATATACACAATTTGAGTTTAAGATCCTTTATGCAGTAGGGTTAAAATAAACACTTTTTTTTTTTTTTTTTTTTTTTTTTTTTCCAGTTTTTGGCCAGGGCTGGGTTTGAACCCACCACCTCTGGCATATGGGGCCTGCACTCTACTCCTTTGAGCCACAGGTACCGCCCCAAATAACCACTTTTTAAAGCAGCTTCTCAGCATTGCAGTGAATTTGATTTATGCAGGAGATAAGGGATAAATTCTAGGCAGCTTATAGAATTATGCTACAACTACTTTGACATTTTGTTTTGTTTTAGCATTATAAATTTTAATCAAATATAGTTAGAAATGATTTAGTTACATCTAGATTTAAAAATATTTATAGGTTCTTTGAAGTCACTTCAAGTTGTTTGTAATTAGATGCCAAAGAAGTTACACAATTCTCCCAGTATGCTATGGTTTGTCACACTAACCCTAGCACCTGAGAATATTGTTGAGAAATAAATAGGGTCTGACATTTCCTATATGGAGATTTTTACTAGTCTGGGTCTTCCTTAGTTGCATCATGAATACATGAATATAGCAACTGTATTAGAAATTTACTGGCCATGTAAAAATGAGCCTGCTGAATTGAGAGTGGGCAAGATCTGTGTGCCCTATCCTGAAATAGTTCACCCCCAAACAACAAATTCCATTAGTATTCAATTCCACTGACAAACACAAGCTGGGGCTCTCTTTCTCTCACTTTCACTTTCTTGCTCTCTACATACACATACACACACACCGACACACACACACGCACACACCTACTCAGAAAAGTTAAAGGCAGAAGAGAACATCATGGTCGGTTGCTTTTTACTTCTGAAGATAATGTTTTTCATCTTTTCGGCTCTGGAGGAGACTTCAGTACTAAACCACAGAAACATTTGCTATATGTGTATGGGAAATATTTCTGCAAGGTTATTTGTACAACAGGTAAATATGCTTAGAAAAAAATTGCTTCCTGTATATTATGTTTCTTTTTGTTTAGCCACACACTGCTGAGCTCAGCATATGCGATCAGCACTGGAAGGTATCTAATAAATCTTTAGCCCTGCTATATATTGAGAATAACAAAGTTATGAGACAAATACATCAGTTGTGGGAATAAGCCTTCACATTAAATAATCCAACGCAAGGATCAGCATAATTTTATTGGCATTAGGGCACAACCTATATTTTAAAACATCTAAGAGATCAAGTTAACTTTTTTATATATCCTAGTAATCATACTAACCTGGATTTCCAATCCTTAAATTGAAACAATGTAGTCACTGTGATGCTTGTGGTAGAGGCCGGGTGGAACTTGATTAGTGGGTAAGTGGATTGGTGGACAGATAAGGGAGGTGAAGTAAAAGGTTAAAACCAGAAAAAAAAATCCCACAGAAAATAGGTGTTATCAAATCATCCTACTAGAATGAACAATGTGTATCTGAATTTTTCTATTTTGGGTACTGTGTGCAGCCTTAATTACATAGCAATGCCGTATTTAAGAATATCCAGCTCCATAACTCTTTCATCTCTCCCAAGTGAAACTCTGTATTCACTAAATACTAACTCTCATTTTCCCCTCACTGGCAGTTGCCATTCTACATTTTTGTTGTTGTTGTTGTTTTCTGTAGACAGGTTCTTTAAATCAGAACACAGTCTTTAAATTAGAGTCTTCTTGCATCATGTTTTATAGTGTGCACTGAATATTTCTAGTGCATGCACTTGGGGGATGCTCCAATCACAAGTATCCGTTTCCATCACCTAAGGTACTAAGAAGGCACGGAACTCTGGGTAAAAAAGTTTTGCCCTGATTTATCATTGCATTTGGTTAATCTTATGGTTGGCTTGCCTGAGAGGGATGAAAAAAAAAAAAGGAAACTGGTGAAATAAACCAGACCTTGCAACAGGACTTCAGTTTTTAGAAGCGTGTAAAGGGCACCATATTTTTGAGTTAAAGATAGTGCTCTTATCTTAACTGAGCTGCACTTCTGAGTATAAAATAGTGAACTGAGATAAGTATGATATTTAAAGGCATAGGAGGGAGATCTTTGCTGAAACAGGGCCGCAGTGGTGATTAAAGTACTGGAGCCAGAGAAAGTTGTCTCTGCAGGGGTGTGCCTCTCAATAGGATCATCACGGTCTGGGCTGTGAATTTCCAACTTGTGCTAACCAGTGAAAGGCCTGGATCATTAGCAAAAAACCCAGGATCTCAAACAATAGGAGCTCCTTCCACATAAATCTTTTTAATATAATGTGGAAAGCCCTTTATCCTATATTTTTATTATGATATAATATACATAACACAAATTTATCATTTTAGCTATTTTTAAGTGTACACTTCAGTGGCATTAAGTAAATTCACTCTGTTGTGCAACCATCACCATTATCGGTCTCTATTAACTTTTTCATCTTCCCCAACTGAAGCTCTGCACTCATTAAATAATAACTCCTCATTTTTCCCTCCACTAATCTCTAGCAACCACCATTCTACTTTTTGTCTGTATGTATGTGACTACCTGGGTACTTCACAGAAGTGAAATCATACCTGCTCCTTTTGTGATGGTCTTAAGTAACTGACGCATCTTCCAAGTGCAGCCATGTTGTATCATGTGTCAGAATTGTTTTCCTTTTATGGAGAATTAATTCCATAATAATTCCATGAAAGAATTAATTACTTTTATCAAAGAGTAATATTCCATTTTGTGTGTATGTGACACCACATTTTTTCTCTCTGCTCATCCATAGATGAACATTTGGGTTCTCTCCAACTTTTGGCCATTGTGAGTAATGATATGATTAACACACATGTACAAATATCTGTTGGAGTCCCTGCTTTCAATTCCTTGGAATACATAACCAGAGGAGTCTTTTCTTAATTTTTAAGATGAATAACTGCCAGCTTCATTAAGCATAGCCAGTGATGGTGGCAGGAGTGTTGGGGTGTCACTTCAGTCAACTTTAATTGTAATGAATTTCTTCCATGCCAAGGTAGGGACTAAAAAAGAAAGAATAAATAAATAAATACATGAATAGGTTAGGGGCCACCAGATGAAGGGGTCTTGGTGCAAGAAAGGAAGAGGCTTGACAATAAAGTCTGTGTTAGGGGACTGAGAAACTCTGGGAGGATTCTTCCTGAGTAAACCTCAGGTCCATATTTATTATCATAAAATAGGAAGAAGTAGTTGAAAGTTACTTATCAGACAGCAGCATTAAAAAAAGGGGAATATGAAGTGTCAGAATGTTGCCAATATGTCTTGCAGAATCTCAGACCTTAAGCAAGACATCTGCCTCTAGCCAGAAGAGACCTTTGGATTCTAGAGAACTTTTCCCATCACCGTGAGGCCTGGTATTGCAGCACTACACATACACATTCTCCCTTGGAGGCCAGTTTTCCGATCTCCTGAACACACATAACTCACATGCCATTCTCATAATTATCTAGGTCTCTAAAGCAGGAAGCAAGCCTCATGCTAAAAGTTGGGGCTTAATTTCCTAAATAATAAATAAATAAAAATTTCAACTTCTGTGGAAAACATTTTTCATGACAAGAAAAGACTGAACCGGAATTTCAGATTTTTTAAACTTGTGCAATTGGTTTCTTATTTATCTATCTACCTATTCTTTTAAAAGAAGCTTGATTTAGTTTTAAGTGACACATAATAATCATTCCTAATTATGGGGTTATGTGTTATTTTGATACACGAATACATGACCAGATTGAAATATCCCCCGAAGTTTCATCAGTGCTATTTTGGGACAGTAGAATAACTTCTGATGGTTATAGGCACACAAAAATTTAAGGGTTTGTATCAAATGTTGAACTCCCAAGAGGTAAACAAATCAGTAGTTGCAGCATGATAATTATATATTGATGCTGCTACAAGTACATTTACCAGTTGGTAGAGCTTACACGTGAAAGATATGTCAAAGACTATGTATAAAAAGATAACCTATTAAAATATTAACATGAGTTTGTCCCATAATCTAGATCTCTAATAACAAGACAGAAAAATGGGATTGAGCTTCCAAGGGATTTAAGGGGAATGCCTATAAGAGACAATGGGGAGGGGGGTGGGCAGCTAGGAGGGCCACAATCTGGAAAGCATGGCTATCTACTGAGTCTGAGGAGGGAGGAACATGAAATTGAATGGAGGCTTTCTAGATTTCCATGAAATTTAAGGGTGATTCAGCAAGGCAGTTGGGAAACTTCAAGCTAAAATAGCTGTAGGAGCAGGCTCAGATCTCTTAGAGACGGGCTTGCCTCAGTAAGCATTCTGTGCTCTCTGCCTTTTAAGAGCAGCCCATGGGAAGTATGATCTTGACACAAATGCAGCAATAGATTTCAGAGCGCCGTAGCTGGGACCCTCAGCCGATTGCTGTCTTTAATTGGACATATGCACAACACATTTTCCTGATCCTCCATTGTGCTCACTATAGCTTTCCCTTACCCCCAGTACAGGGGGGTAGTCAGGCTTGACACTGCCTTGCCTCATGGACTCAGGACAAGTGAGCAGCATTCAAATGCAGCTGTAGCCACAGAGCCCTACACACTTCCAGATGGCACAGATGCCCGTGATGCCCTTTACCTCTCCCGCCACTCCCCCACCCACCCTGCATCCCTCTCCATTTTCTTTTATAGGCATTTCTCTTAAATTCCTTGCTGCATCCAGATGGAGATTGCGAACACTTGGAGGGCTTCTTGAATTGTGTGTGGTGTCTCATAAATTTGAGTGCTTTCTGCTGTCTCTGTTCTCTGCTTCATTCAGCATCCTCTCAGTTACAGTGAATAGCCTGTTTACCTTGCTGGTCTGATAGCCTCTGTAGAGCCTCTAGCCTGATAAGTGACGTATTTGGGGAGATGTGGCAGCATGCAGTATAGTTGCTCTTTCTGGACCCAATGTTACAGTAGGTGATACTTTTTGGCATTTGGAATCAGTGTGCACTTCTGTTTCCAACACTGCCCTACAGGGTCTTTAAACAGTGCTCAGAGTCCAAGGTGGTGTGATACAGCCTGGTGCCCTACCTCCTTCATTGAGGAAGTTCATTTCTTGATCTGGGTCTAAGCAGGAGCTCACAAGCATTCTGTTTATCTTTCTTGTCATGGGAGCATCTCAGCAATATTCTGTTCTCATCACACAACAATGGTACTACAACTTTTTCATAAACAACACTTCTCCACTCCTGGTTTTTCTGATTGGGAAGCTCACAAACTAATGTGAATTTGTAGAAGTTTGTGAGAGTCACTATTACCACAGTTGCACTCGGTAGATAGTGAGGTCTATTACCGTTTTTATCAGTTATTTTATTATTTCTATTTAGTTGATTCTATGAGTGTTTAAATTTTATGTTTTTTCTTATATCAGAAGATGCTGATGTTTAACTAACAGTAAAATTTATTTTTAGACCTGTTTTTATGTACATGATACATCATGAGAGTTTTGTATTGTTCTTTTACATACTGTAATTTCTCTTATTTGTATGAGAAATCATTTAACTTTAGAAAAGTGTAGTGGTGGTTTTCTGTATTACAGCAATTTTTTCTTCTCTGCTGATACGAACCTTGGGGAATGATCTTTTAAAGAGGCAGCTATTTAGATTAACGAGAACTGAATACAAATGTACTTCATGTATTTTCTATGTGAATGTGTTCATGTATTCTCTTTCATTATATACGAAAATAGTTATTCAAATAAGTCAGTGAAGCATAGTTTCAGGAGCAATCCTAGAGAGACAGCATCTCAGTTTTTCAGTGTCAGAAAATTGATAGATTTGTAGTAAAATTCAAAATGTCAGAAATTTGGATTAGCTTGTTTTACAAACAGGAAAACAAATATTTCCTGAACAAGAAAACGTTTAAAGGGATAGCCAAGTGTGATTTTCCTCAAATTTAAGACAATGAACTTTTAATTACTAAAATTAACTTTCTGATGAAATTATCCATGCTTTTAAAATTCCTTAAATGCTTATTACAAGCAAATTCTTTATTTCCCAAGAGGCTCTATTCCAAAAGATAGGCATGTTTTACTCATTTTAAATGACTGTTTTATGTACATCTACTATGCTGCTTTTTGCTACAAAAACAGCATCTGATATAAAGAAGTGAAAATTAAATCTGTGCTCTGCATGCCAAATCTTCACAGTGTTTCCCAACACTGTGCTTCTCTCTGGTGTGTTGGCCCTTCAAATTCTGGCTGCCTTCACTGCTATTTAAAGTCTCAAGATCTTATTTTTCTACAAATTTTATGATCTTTGGTAATTTACCTATCTTTTACATTTATCCTTTGGCAGATGCTTGGTCTGATAGGAAGCATTCTAGCGTAGCTGAAAGTGAAAGTCTTACTCTTTTCTTTTGAGATATAGTGGATTGAATTTGATCATAGGGGGAAAATCTATGGTAATTACTTTAACATGGTCACTTTTTATCTCTTCAGAGTTACTCTTTTAGGACTTTTTTTGTATATCTATAGCTTAGGATATGTTTTAGCTACCTTATTATAATCAGAAGTAATCAGGATTTTTACCTACTTCATCTGTTTTTCATCTTTACAAGCATAAAATGTGGTAGTTTTGGAAGACCCACTTTGTAGTGATGTGCCATTTAATCTGGATACAGAATGTCTTTAGAAAAGACCACACTAAGTCTGACAATTGTCACTATTTTTTGAAGTGGTGAGAAGTAAGGAAAATTAAATTCTAGACAACTAGTTAGCAATTATACTCAAGTCAAAGCATGGTTTCTTCCGATTGTAATAATAGAGAGAAAATAAGTCAAGAAAGGCCTGGGCTATAAAATGACTGAGGAAGTTATTTGGCAATTTCATAATGTGATACTAAAAATTGAATGGTTCAGGAAATGGAGACCAATTTTAGAACAGGAACAAGGTGTTCCTTTGACTGACATATTTTTCATTCAGTGATGGTTTTACTGCTTGTTTCTATGTCAACCATATGATAAACATTTAATTTAATGAATTTCCCACTTCTACCTTATTATGAATTGTAAAAATGACTCTTAATTCTCAAATAATATAAAATAGCAATCAGGAATAGAGGATTTTTTTTTTTTCTGTACAGCTTATGGAAAATTGAGTATAAAGGTCAAGTGCTTATAATATTTTAATGAAAATATAACCATATTAGATAGATAACTAGTAATGGATTTATGAGATCAAATAGAAGGTTGACTTTTAGTTCTTTAAGAATTCTCCATAAAGTTTGTATTAGCTTGCAATCTCAGCAGCAGTGTAGAAGTGTTCCCCTCTCTCCACATCTACACAGCATCTACAGATTTGGGACTTTGTGATGTGGGCTAATCTCACTGGGGTTGGGTGATATCTCAGAGTGATTTTTAATTGCTTTTCTCTGATGATTAGAGATGATAAACATTTTCTCATGTGTCTCTTGGCCATTCATCTGTCATCTTCAAAGAGTTTCTGTTCATATCTGTTACCCACTTATGAATGGGGTTGTTCTGTGTATACCATGCAGTACTATTTGCCGTATGAAAAAATAGAGACTTTCCATCTTTTATGTTTACCTGAATGGAGTTGAAACACATTCTTCTTAGTAAAGTATCTCAAGAATGGAAAAAAAAAAATCAATGTACTCAATGCTAATATAAAACCAATATATAATAGAGAAGAACATGCCCACATGAATGATGAATTGCAAATATAGTCTCGTGAGGGGGAGGACAAAGAAGAGAGAAGGGAGGGGGAGGAAGGCTGATGGGCAAGAGGAGGGAGGGTGGCTGGCAGGATCTCACCTAATGTGGACAGTGTGAGCGTGTTCAGCACACCTACTGGGTAAAGGGCTCAACCACAACTTGAACCTTATCTTATAATTGAAAACAATGCAACCTAAAAACTTATACCCTCATATTAATTTGAAATTTAAAAAATTTAAAAAATATAATCATACTGAACCCAGAATTTTTCAAATTCTCATTTTACTACTTGAATTATATTTTTCAAAAGGTCGTTTAGGGAAAAAAGAATTACTTTATGTTATTGGTTGATTTTTATTACATTACAAATGGCTTCCAGAAATTACATGGCAAAAGCACAGATATAGTATGCCTATCCTAATTTTAAGTTCAACAGTATTTCCTTTATAGCAACTTTTAAACATTATTTTTGTGGCAAATTTGATAAACTTTGATTTTACTTATTTGCTAGATATTTCTATTTTTTCCTATACAATAGAAATAGAATTACATATTGTCTGTGTTCTGTGTGTGTATGTATAGTTATCCACAATATGAAATATAATTCTTACAAAATATAATATTTGTAATATATTTTTTGTTACACAGGCCCATTTCAAGTGCCTTTTGGAACTTATTTTATTATATATTTTATTTTCCGCTATTAATACAGAAGAAAAAAAATCTTAAAGTCATATTCTTTCATGTTTCATGTTGGGTAAATAGCATTCTTAAGCCTGGGATCCAATTTCCAGAAGAGGTTCTTTAATAAGTTTAAAGACCCAGGTACATAGATCAGTGGAATAGAATAAAAAGCCAAGAAATCCACACGTGTACAGTCAATTGATTTTCAATAAGGGTACAAAGAATATACAATGAAGATAGAGAATTCTCTTTAACAAATGGTGCTAGAATGACCATATATCCAATGTAAAAGAATAAAGCTAGACTTTTCTCGCATCACATTAAAAAATTCTCAAAATGAATCAAAGACTAAAATGTGAGACTAAAACTGTCGAAATACTAGAGGAAAACCAAGGACTTGAATAAACAATATTCAAAGAAGATGAACAAATAAACAAAAGATACATAAAAAGTTGATCAACCTCACTAACCTTTAGGGAAATGCAAGTTAAAATTGTAATAAGGTATCACTTCACACCTTTTAGCATGGTTATACTCCAAAAGACAAATGTAAATGTTAGTGAGGATGTAGTGAGATGGGAATCTTTGTGCTTTGTTGGTAAGCGTTTAAATTAGTACAGGAAACAGTAGAGGTTTTTAAATACTAAAATTAGAACTAGTATATGAACCAACAGTCCAACCACTGCATATATATCCAAAGAAAATCAAATCAATATGTTGATGAGGTAACTGCATTTACATATTTATTGCAGTTTTATTCACCATAGCTAAGAGATGGCTTTATCCATTGGTTGACGCTTAGGTTGAGAGGTTAAAGAAAATGTGGCATAAATATACAATAAAAATTAAAAAAAAATTGTCTTTGTCTTTGAAAAAAGAAGGAAACATTACCATTTATGACTACATGGATGTGTCTGTAGGCTAATATGTTAATGAAATAAGCTAGGAACAGAAAGACAAGTGCCATATGCTCTCACTTATATGCGGAATTTAAATAAGTTACATTCATAAAGACAGAGAGCAGAATGATGGTTACCAGGGGCTGGAGGGGTGGGAAGAAGACTGAGATATTGATCAAAAAATATAAAATTTCAGTTAGTAAAAGAAACTCAAGAGATCTACTGTAAAAATGGTAGTTACAGGTCATAATGAGGTATTACATACTTAAAAAATGTTACTATGGTATATTTTAAGTGTTCTTGCCACAAATAAATATGTGAAAAAAATAAGTATATTAATTAGCTTAATGTGGCCACTCCTCCACATATACATATATCAATATCATTTGGTACATCATAAATTTACATACTATTTATTTATCCATTATAATTAATTAATTAGTTAAGGAAAATAAAAATATCAATTAAACTATCTAACTTCACACTTAAAGGAACTAGAAAAAGAATGAATTAAGCCGATGGAAGGTAATAATAAAGATTAGAACAAAAATAAATGAAATATAGACTAGAAGAATGAGAAAAGATCAATGAAACTAGGTGCCTACTTTTGAAGGATTTGCAAATATATCTTCCCATTCAATAGGTTGCTTCATCAGTCTGTTGATGGTTTCCTTTTTGTGCAGAAGGTTTTAGTTTGCTATAGTTCCATCTGTCTGTGTTTGGTTTTGTTGCCTATGCTTCAGTGTCATATTCAAAAAAATCATTAATAAAATCAAAGTCAGGGAGATTTTCCTCTATATTTTCTTCTAGGAGATCTTATATTTAATGTTTCTTCAGATCTTATATTTAATCCATTTTGAGTTAATTTTTGTGAATGGTGTATAAGATGTCCAATTTGATTCTTTGCATATGGATATCCAATTTCCCCAGCACTATTTATTTAACAGACTGCTTTTGCTTATTACGTATTCTTAATACTCTGTGACATATTAGTTGACTGTGCATGAGTTTATTTCTGGGCTTTTAATTATGTTCCATTTCTATGTAGTCCAATATGGTTTTAATTATTGTAGTTGTGTAATTTAGTTTGAAATAGGTAGTGAGATGCCTATACTGGCTTTCTATTCTTTCTTAAAATTGCTTTGGCTATGTAAGGTCTTTTGTGACTCCATAAAAATTTTAAATTTGTTCTTCCTATTTCTGTGAAAAATAACATTGAAGTTTTCATAGGGATTGCATTGCATCCATAGATTGCTTCAGGTAGAATGGACATTTTAACAATGATAACTTTTCCAATCATTGTACATGAGGTAGCTTTCCATTTATTTTTGTCTTTGTCATTTTCATTAATTAATACCTTATCATATTTGCTCTTTGACTGAATTTATTCCAAAAAATTTTATCATTTTGATACTGTTCTAATTAGTATTATTTTCTTTATTCTTCAGATAGTTTTTGTTGGGGTAAAGGAAACAACTTATTTTTGAATGTTGATTGTATATTCTGCAACTTTACTGAAATTTTTTAAAAGTCCTAGGATATTTTTTTCTGCAGAATCTTTAGGTTTCTCTATATTGAACATTTTTAATCTACAAACATACAAGTTGATTTCTTTGTTTCTAATTTAGTAGCCATTTATTTCTTTTAAATTTGTTTTAAAAATTACAGAAGCATAATAATTGTATATATTTATAGAATCATGTCACCTTTGATACAAACATTTGATGTGTAATAATCCAATCTGTGTAATCCAAATATGCATAACCTCGAACATTTATCATTTCATTGAGTTGGAAAGGTTCCAAATCTAATCTTTTAGTTATTTTAAAATATATAATATATTAGTTATAGTTGCCTATTGTGCTACTGAAAACTAGATCTTCTTCCATCTACCTGCATTTGGTACCCATTAACTAACCAGTCTTTAACCTCCTTCTCCCATTATCTTTCTAAAACACAGATAACTACCATTTCATTCACTTCCAACATAAAATCAACTGTTTTAAGCTTCTTTTATTTCTTTCTTTTGCCTAATTTTCTGGTTAGGCTTCCCAGTACATTATAAGCAAAATACTACCAAACTAAATTCAATAACATATTAAAAGAATCACACATCATAATCAAGTGGGATTTATCCCACTGAATTTAGGAATTACTATTGTAGTTGCGAATTTTTGCATCTATGTTCACCAGGTACATTGGCCTGTAATTCTCTGTTCTTAAAGGTTTCTCATCAGGCTTTGATGTGAGAATTATGCAGCACAGTTCTTTGGTGGCCTTGGACTAACTCTGTTCTATTCCCTTTCTTGGTTGTTTTTCTTCATGAATAACTAAAGTGTGCTGGAAATGCCAGCATACAGAGGGACTGGTTGAAACCATCTTGGGCTCTCCTTCAGTGTCCCTTGGAAACAGAGTGTCTTTCAATGCATTAACCTGCTGTGTCAGTCATGCAGCTCCCTGAGCTATAAAATCCAGGGCCAAGATCTTGAAGTTCCTCAGCACTGGTTCAAATGGGGCAGGTGCAGTAGAAAATCCTTTCACCCAGTGCAGACTTCCTGGACCTTGAGGGACCAGCTCATAATGAATTCTAAGCATCTGTTGTTCTTAACTATCTCTTAAGTATTATATCTGCTTTCCATGAATATGAATATGTATATGAATATGAATGAACATGTGCTCTGAATATGTTCTGTCTTACTAGGTTCAGACAAATTGGTAACCAGTGCATGGAGAACCTGCTTCACAGGTAACACTGGTCTCATGAGTTTGGGATTATTCCCTTCTTTAAAATATTTTTATAGACTTTGAGAATGATTGGCATTAATTCATCTTTAAACGTTTTGTAGAATTCTTCTGTAAGGCCATTTGAACTTGTGCTTCTGTTTGTTGGGAAGTTTTTTCATTGTTTTGATTCCTTACTTGTTTCAGGTCTGTTCAGAATCTCTATTTCTACCTGATTTAGTCATGATAGGTTGTACATTTTTGGCATAATTCTCATCCTACTTGACCAGCTGGGTTTATTGAGTGCCTGATGTATTTGTATATTTGACTTCTGTGTGGGTCAAGAGAATTTTATTCCTCCCAATTATGTTCTCTTACTCAATTGATGATTTATGAGAAAAATAAGAATATTGTATAACATCAATTATCAAGTTTGCAATTGAACTATTGGGGAAATTATAGGGAATAACATTTTACTTTCAACTCTTATAAAGGAAAATGACTCGATTAATTACATACTTGCTTCAAGAAACACTCATGCCCCATCTCCAGAACACAGAAGAAATACAACCTAGCCCTAGTCCTCACAGGCAACATATTTAAAGGGCCTTGTTATTCTTTTTTTTTTTTTTTTTTTTGTAGAGACAGAGTCTCACTTTATCGCTCTTGGTAGAGTGCCGTGGCATCACACAGCTCACAGCAACCTCCAACTCCTGGGCTTAGACGATTCTCTTGCCTCAGCCTCCCAAGTAGCTGGGACTACAGGCATCCGCCACAACACCCGGCTATTTTTTTGTTGCAGTTTGGCCGGGGCTGGGTTTGAACCCAACACCCTCGGCATATGGGGCGGCACCCGACCCACTGAGCCACAGGTGCTGCCCCCAGGGCCTTGTTATTCTTAACCCCTGCAATGCCATCCTTAGATCTTCCTCTAAGACAAATACTACTATCGTCAGATTAAAATTTAAACCCCATCATTTTCACTGCAGAGTTACCTACTTGTTGTTTAGGTTATGGTTTATAGTATCCATATTTTTAGGACAATTTGGTTAAAAGGATGATTGTACAAAAAACTAGAGACCTAAACATACACTTGCAATCATTACCAATATTTTCTCCAAAAGCAATTTAAGTAAAATAATAATAATAATAATAATAGTGATTGATAACAATAAAAACATTAATAAAATAAGTTGCAAAAAGACCTTGAAAATTTTATTTTAATTCTATTCTAGGGATATTTCATATCAATTTTATAATTTTAAAATTAATGTAGTGATTTGTGGTCCTCTTAAAAATTGCACATGTCTGGGCGGCACCTGTGGCTCAGTCAGTAGGGTGCCGGCCCCATATACCAAGGGTGGAGGGTTCAAACCCAGCCCCAGCCAACTGCACCAAAAAAACAGCCAGACGTTGTGGTGGGCGCCTGTAGTCCTAGCTACTTGGGAAGCTGAGGCAAGAGAATCACTTAAGTCCAAGAGCTGGAGGTTGCTGTAAGCTGTGACACCATGGCACTCTACCGAGGATGACAAAGTGAGACTGTCTCTAAAAAAAAAAAAAAGAAAGAAAAAGAAAAAATTGCACATGTCAAACACTATTTCTTTTTTTCTGGTATGAATAAATATAGCCTTGAATCTTAGTTATTAGATCATCACTTCCTTTAAGACAGGATAATCCAATACTTGATAACTATTTTTGAAGGGATTAATGGTTGTAGCATGTTATTTCTATTATGGTTTTACAACTTTTTATTAAAATTAAATGTAATAAATAAATTTATACATCCATTACATTTATCCATTCTATAACTATACAGTAATTTTGTTCCTTTTTTGTTTCTAAGTATTACAGCCATACAAGTTATTGGTCAGATGGATTAGTTTAGTAATGATTGAGTCATGGTTATAAGTGTGCCTGTCACCCAGATAGTGTTCACTGTGTGCATTAGGTAGTTTTATGCTCACTCCTGACTGCTTGATATCTGTTTTTTAACTTTTTTTATTCAGGATAACAGAGAGATTTTATTTAGAAAGAACAAAGAAAAAGTTAAAGCATAGAGCACTTCCAAAGAGTTGGAAGTGGGTCCCTCTCACGAAGTACCAGAGGTGAGAGACTGATTTCTGTTAACTTTTACGTCAAAGTGTGCCTATAAATATTAAATGTTGCCCCCAGTGTATATTTTTGTCTGCTTTGTCCTTTGACAAGGGACATCCAGTTGGCTGTGTGTGAATGGTTCTATAACTGAGTTTTCTTTTCTGTCCCATTGGACTATGTCTCTATTTTTATGCCATTTAACATTCTATTTTGGTTACTATAGCCTTGTTGTAGTTCGAAGTTTGGTAGTGTGATACCTCCAGATTGTTTTTAGCTTCGGCTTAAAATTGTCTTGACTATTTGAACTCTTCTCTGGTTATAATTTAAGCATAGAATTTTTTTCTAGATCTGGGAAATATGACATCATTTTGATAGGGATTGCATTGACTCTGTAAATCCTTTTTTGTAGTATGGACATTTTAACAATGTTGATTCTGCCAATCCATGAGCATGATGTATTTTTATATTTCTGTGCATTCCTTGAAATTTCTTTATGAGTGTCTCATAATTGTCTTTATAGAACTCTTTCACATCCTTAGTTAAGTATATTTCTAGATATTTTATTTTCTTTGTAGCAATTGTAAATGGAGTTGAGTCTTAGATTTGACTCTTAGCTTGACTATTAATGGTGCACAGGAATGCTACTGACTTGTGTACATTGATTTTGTACCCTGGGCCTTTGCTGAATTAGTTTGTCAATTCCAGGAGTTTCTTGATATAAATTTTGGGATTTTCTAGGTACAAGAACTTATTGTCAGCAAAGAGTGATAGTAAACCCTTTCTTTCCCTATTTAGATACTTTTAATTTCTTTCTTATTCTTTACATAATGTAGAAAATTATCCATGAACTTGAACAAAAATGGATGAAGAAAACCATGATTTATTTGCTAATAAATTTATTGTGTATATATTTTATCTCTCAACACTGAAAAGTGCAGGTTCAATTTTTAGAAAATAACGAGGCATTTGATTTGGAAAGAGTGTTGTTAGAATCTTCATTGATTAAAGTTAGAGGTAACAATGAATACATTTTAATACATTCCTTTTATGGTGTGGAAGCCTTGTTTTCAGTTAATTTGTTTTCTAAAGTTGTGTATGATATTTAAACTTTACTTCCATATTTCTTCTTTTGCAAAATTCCTCCTTCCTCAGATCATACCTCGAGAAATAAATAGGATTGTTATTGTAAAACATAGGTTTCAGATCTTTTTCTGCTGTGATATGGCAGCTATAGTTAGCAGCAGAGAAACCTCCCTAAACCCTCTTGAGTATTTATCAGATATGAAGCTAACTGTAGAAGACTTTTCATACCACTTAAGAATCACTGAAAAGAATTTTTAAGCAGAAAAGAGATGCTTTGCTAATCACTTATGAGGCCCTAGATTGCCTAAAATTCTATGCTAGAGGTCATAAGGAAGTAATAAGGAAAAGTATAATAAGCATCCCTTTTCTCCAGGTACTTGCATTCCAGAAAGAAATATTTAACATGTACAAATAGCTATGAATAAATGTTCAAAATACCTGAACTATAATTAGATTTTGCAAAGGGAGCACCAAAAGAAGGAAATACTTCCGGTTAGAAGCAAGGAAGGTTTTGTGAATCCTTTTAGTAGCAATGAAAGTGTAACAACAATAATTCTTTTAATGGGTATTATTCTGTCCATTGTGGAACATTTCTTGAGTCTTTAATGCTCTGCTGAGCATTTTATAGATATTATCTCATTTAATTTGCACAATAAGCCATTGAGGGTGATACTACTCTTTTTTAAGAGATGAAGAAGATAAGACTGAGGAAGTAATATTAGTGAAAGTTGTATTCCTATTTTAGAATAGACCTCCATAATTGAATAGACATTGGTAGTTTTTTGCATATAAAACCTCTAAACCTTCTGAACGACAGCCTTAATCCTCTCATTAATATTTTTATTGGATTATTTATTCATTATAATACTTTATTCAGTGCTTACTATAAATAACTATGTACAGAGTATTCTGTTTAAATATTTAGCAAGATCAATCTCAGGCCTCAAAGAAATATATTAAGTAACACTGTTCATTTTGAATTATACTATCTTACCTCTGATGTGACTGAGAAGCACTTGGGTCACAGGTGGGAGGGAATAGTGTGCCCTAAACATTTCAAGAAGACTAAATATTTATGGTAGAGGAGGATATTTGCAAAGGCTCCAACATTGACCAACTCAAATGATGTCAAAAGGGAGAGGAACACTAGGGCCTATGTAAGGAAATAGTGTGGCACCGGAGATTATGGAGTTCAGTACTCGGGGGTTTTATTTTGGCAAGTGGGCTTAAGCAACGTATGTAATTATGAGTAACACAAAAAAATTGTAAATAAGATAAGTGCATTCAAAGCAAATGATTGTAACTTTAGAGCCTTTAAAGTGAAGTAATGATTAAATCTCTATAGTTATTAAAACAAGTCCAGAATCAGTGTGCATAAAGAATAATTATATTATTTTATTTAAAAAGTAATATTATTTATACATAAATTATTAAAAAATAGTTGTTTAAGGTAGACTAGAAATAATGGATATCAAAAACATTTCTTAAGCAATAGCTTTTGTGAAACTATGCTCTTTAAGAAACATTGCCATATACATAAGATAAATACAATTATATAACCTCATTATCAATATTCATTGTCTGCCTTTATAATCACATTTATTCATTTCCTTAAGTTTGTAATGTCAAAATCTGGCACTCATTTAAAAAAATCACATTCCAAAACTTTATTCCCTCTGGCTATAACCTCCATTCTTGACAGGAAAAGTAGAGTCAAGTGGAGATCCAAATTTGGAAAAAATTTAAAGTAAAAACCAAGTTTCTGACAAGCTTCACAGATTGTCATATCTGGAAAAAAAGACTGTACTTTTTATATGAATATTATGTTAAACATTTAATATTCAACTTTCTTTTTAATATCTAGAAAAATTTGTTGTTTTGAGAATAAGGGCAGTTTTGTTTTGCTTTTAATAAAAATAGGAATTAGAAAAACTTTTTAAAACAAATCCTTGGTATTGTTTTTAAGTAACATCATCAAGTAATTCCAATTGTTAACAAGTTTTCTGGTAGAAATTGCACTAGATTTTTTTTTTTAACCTACAGATACTATACCTTGGATAATAGTTGTATTTACTTTGTTTTGAATGCTAAACATTTTCAATTCCATAAAATTTAATTTTCTTAAGGGGATCGAACTGGATTTGCAATTTTAGAACTTGAAATGCTTTGTAAGGTCATGTGACAAGAGGGGACAGAGATTTTTGATTAATTTGTTTAGCAATCCTATTCTTTATGGAAAGTGAGTACATTTCTACTAAATGTGCATTTCAGTATAACTCAAGTTGATTTACTAAAATTTAAAACCATGATGTATTTATTACTCAACATTTAAATATGGCAAAAGTCTGATTTATTTACTTGTTCTGATTTTATTTTTCATATTTTAACTCCTGACATGAAAAACACTCTATAAATGGAAGGGGGAGGAACTTCATTAATATTAAGGATAATTCAGAGTACTAAAGTATAAAATATATTTTAGCCAATATAAAAATTTATTATTCATCCATTGGCTTTTATTTATCTTTATTTTATCATGAAAATAGATGTTTTTACATTTTTTAAAATTTCATTTAAGAGATCATAAAAGTTTTGAAAGTTGTAAATTTTTTTATTGGAAGTTTATAATGCGGTCCTTTGCAAAATTTTCAGTCATGAGGTAATGATACACATCCAAGGATTTAATAAAAAATCAATTTTAGTCATTTTTTTGGTGCTATTTTTAGGATGGTTATTATTATTATTATTTTTGGCACTTTTTGGCAGGGGCTGGGTTTGAACCCGCCACCTCCAGCATATGGGACCTGCGCCCTACTCCTTTGAGCCACAGGCGTTGCCCAGGACCGTTATTTGTTTAAAAAATTTGCTTAACTGAATTCTAAAGTAAAGTAATTTATAAATTATAGTTTTACTCTAAGGAACAGTATTATACATAAATCCTGGCTCTCTCTCTATGTGTGTGCATGTGCCTGTGTCTACGTATGTTCTTGAGCCCCACACCCTTCACATGCATACTTTTAATTCTCTGAGCTAGACATTTTGCATCATTTTTTTTTTTCTCTGTGAATTAAATACTAAATGAAATAACTGATGTAAGTTTTTCAACAATTTTTAAGTTTTAACAACCATTACTTTTATGGTCAAGTATCCCTTCATAATAGCAGTGACATCTGTCAAGTTAAAAAAAAAGTTGAAAATTTTATGGTAGGTAATAAAACAAACTACCAATATACTAACTATTGTTAGATGTTAATCAATTACTACATGCCTATATATCCCAAATGATATTTGAGAAAAATATTTATAAATAAATGTTAAGAACTCTAATTTAGTGTTTTATTTCTTCCTCTCATAGAAGACGAATTTAAAGCAGTAAAATGTGTAAACTATTTGGGAAATGATTGTAAGTTTTATGTGTCAAACTGCAATAAACCAAGAAGTAAACTGAAACCATAAAATAAAACCAAATAAGAAACAGAACAAAAATCCCGCTAACCCACATCTTTAGCACAAAAAGAATGCAGCCTGGGAAAACAGCTCACAGATAAAAGGAAAAACAGTTGGGTCGTTCCTATCTCTTGGAGAAGGCAGAGGGCAGGGGGTGGATGAGTGTCAAAACCAATAATTTTTGGTTATTTCAAATAAAAAGGTAAATTTGTTCCCATTTACTCTATGATGGCTTAAGCAGAAGTCAAGGAAATCTCTCTAACCTCATTTTGTTATGTACTCTTCTGTGGTCTCTTACTAGGTCTAGTAAGTTTTCACTTGATCCTACTAGTTTTGTCAAGAAAATAATTGTAAAAATATTAATTGAGTTAATTATTTTTAAAAAATACCTCATTATCAAGACTAAAACTTCTAAACTAACGTTGGATGATAATTGTGACTTTTTTGTTTTTTATTGAAATCTATTGTAGTGCAGTGATTCTTAACCTATTTTGGTCATTGATCTTCCTATAAAGGTGATCAACCTTATGAACACTTTGCTTGAAATATATCCATATGCAACTAAAAACCTGTGCTTCAGTATTTCATTATTAAATATGTTGATATTGGCAGGGCTGGGTGAATCACTCCCGTAATCCTAGGACTCTGGGAGGCCGAGGTAGGTGGATTGCCTGAGTTCATGGGTTCGAGACCAACCTGAGCAAGAGCAAGATCACGTCTCTAAAAATAGCTGGGCATTGTGGTGGGTGCTACTTGGGATCCTGAGGCAAGAGAATTGCTTGAGTTGAAGAGTTTGAGGTTGCTATGAACTATGACACCCCGGCTTTCTACTGAGGGCGACAAAGTGAGACTCTGTCTCAAAAAAAAAAAACAAAGGTTGACATTGATTATTTAAGATGTACCTTATAATTTACATTTGAAAAACATCTTTTTCTAAAATCTCAATGTGACTTCGAGTGCCACTGACTTATGTTTGAAGAAGTTTTCTCAGAGTCCATAGGAAGGGATGTTCCTTTAAGACCCTCCAACGTGATTAGGAGGCAGGCCCTCAAGGCAGAGTCTGGCTGTCTCTGGAATGTCCTGGAAGGGACCTTGGAAGTGGAAAACAAGATAAGTTAATGTGCATCTCATTTACAGGTTGCACCTGCTTAACACAGATGAACTGCTGAGTAAGTTTTTGTGGTTACTCTGTATGGTTTCTTTGTACTCTTATCGTACAGACTATTTGCTGCCAACTGGTTTTATTACTAGAATGTGTACGTGTGTGTATGTGCAGAACTTAGTATTGTTAAGAGTATATAAGCTTACAAGAAATAAAGTTAAGTGCTGCATGCCTGAGCGAGCTGCAGTCCTCTGCTTCTCCATGATTCTGACTGCTGGACTTATCTCTGGGACTCCAGCCCGAACCACTTACAGCAATATTTTTCAGATTAAGAAAAAATATTAAATTGCATAAAATATCCCTAAGGATCTACGTAAATGCTTATTTTTTGTTGTTATATAATCTTTGTATCTCAAAAAGTTTCTAGCTCAGACAAATAAGATTACTGGTCCACAAAATGTGAGAAAAATCAACAAGTATTTTTTTAAGCTGCTATATTTGTGGTGATTTGTTGTGCAACAATATAAAATTAATACACACTTTTTCAGAAGAGTGGGAATCAGATTTTGCTAAAAATTAATGAAGAACACTTGTATTTATAATTATACTAATCAGAATTTTTACACTTTATTAGTGAGTAGGGAACATGTCAGTCCTCAGTCCTGACAGTTAAGAAAATTATGTCATGATTCCAACATGGATCCTGCAATTCCTTCTGTGCTTATATTAAAAAGTATCAGGGTAACCCTAACCCTTTCTCGTCTGGAGTCTTCACGTGGGGAAACTAGAATGCTTGCACTAAGAACTGCAGACAAAATGTGGCTTCACCCTCTACTACCAACCAAATCGTGTGCTGTCAACTTGAGGTGAAGAACAGTTAGGGCCATTATAGAAGCCCATCTTAGCTGAGAGTTGGACAAACGGTACATAATATCTTAGTGTTGTTTCTTATACTGAAGTGGAATAAAGAGATAGGTAAATGACTTGCCTGTTTACTGAAATTTCCTTTTCTGTATTTTAAAGAACCCAAGTATAGGCAAGTCTGAGCAGAATAATGATCTCTGATTTTTTTCAAGGATGAAGTAATAGTCTTATTACTTTGTTGTATTCTCAAAATGAGAACCCTACTTGACTCAATTTTATTACTGTAGGTATGACTCACCAGGATTATACAAAATGGCAATATTTGTAATTATGTACATTCTTACGATCAAGCAGTGTTATTTTTGCCCTCATAGAAAATTAACTTGTGCTAGAGATAAACAAAAAAAACTAAATTTATGCTAGAAATAAACAAAAAATAAGACAGAAATTAGAAAAAAGCAATAGTAATATTGTTAAGTCTTATAGAATAACATAAATTATATAATAACACAGAAAATTATAATATAGCCAGCATAGTCCGGTAAAGTAATATGGAAACTGGAAAGTTGCCTGAATGCGATCATACAGATTATGATAGATGTAGATCTATGAAAAAATGAAAAACTAATAAGATAGATAACACAAAAGTTTATGGGGGAGAAAAAGAGGTTATTTTATTTGTTGGAAAGCTGAACATATTTATAATATGATGGCATCTGAATATGAGTCATGACATTTTGAGAGCTTTGGATGTTGGCAGCCAAGTCAGACAAGTGACCAACCAAAATGTCATTATTCCTAAAACATGTGGGAAAGAGAGACACATGTTGTCCTGCTTGTCTTTATGCTGAACATATTAATTTGGACTAGAAAAGGGGATGGGATTTGAATAGAATTAAACTATGTATCACTTACAGCTCATCCTGAGAGATGTTATCAAAGACATTGAAAAGTTAAGCCCAAGGAAAAGGCATGGGAGGCATTTATAAAGGAGAGTATAAAGAAAAGACAGGGAGGTGATTAAAAAAAGTGAATGGGAGATTGGTGTTCCTGGAGATGCCAGCACAGGCACTCTCTGGGTTATGAATGAGATAGGTACTATAGGATGGTTCTTGTGTTAAATTTGTATGTAAGTTGGAACAGGTATATTTACCTGTAATACCCTCCATTTGTAAGTGTGAGTTGTACATAAGTTGGATATTTGTAACTTGGGGACTGCCTGCACCATTTCTAAGTATCTAAAAGATAGGGGCATACATAAATTCAGAAGAAAAAGTCTCAGTTTTCTCAATAATAATCTCAAATTCAGGTATCTTTCTTTTCAAAATATTTTATAAAACTAAATTAAACTTAATTCTTGCTATTTTATATTCTAGGAATCATGATGTGACAAAGGGTGTCCTTAAATGACAGTATTCTCCCCCTAAATATCTCTATTATAAGTAATAAATCTTATGTATGGTATGTTAATAGAAAGCAGGAATAATGAGAGGCAACAAAGAACATAAGCACCTACCATATTCTGGAATGAGCTCTTCTGTAAACTCCAATAGTTATTTAAAATGGTATAATATCTACATGTACCACAGAATCTTCTGGCTAAATAAAGCAGTGGTATGCAGTATTCTTTGCCTTACGTTTCACAGATCACATTTTCAAAAATCAGTCTAACTTTGATTTCTAGGTCCACAACTACCGGCATGTTTATTTATTTTGTGGGTTGTTTTTTTTTTTTTTTTTTGCTTGAAGTATGATTAGTATACAGCAAACTGCATTCCTCTAAAGTATAAAATTGATATGTTTGGGCACAAATACATGTATATTAATATACATTAATATAGATAGTTCCGTCCATGCACCCATGAAACTATCGCTCTAAGTAATACAATGAACATACTCAGCAATGCCAAAAATTTTCTTGTGCACTTTTATAACTCTCTTCAGCCTATCTTCTCCTTCTCCAAATAATCACTGATTTTCTTCCTGTCATTATAGATTGATTGTATTTTGTAAAATTTTCTATAGGGAAAATTATTTAGTTCATGTTCTTTTTATCTTACCTGTTTTACTCAGCATAGTTACTTTGAAAAATCATCACTCTCTTTATTTCTGAGAAGTGTTCTGTTGTGTTTATTGTAGGATACAGAGGACATATGTTGTGTTTCTTCAGAGTTGAGACATTATAAATACATTTTGATGAGCACTTGGGAAACTTTGGGAAATTAATTTACAACTGCATAAGTAGTGAGAGCTCCCAAGAGATTTACCTAACTTTGAAAGTACCTTTTAAATTTTATGAGAAAATGAGGCTTAGGATCTTGAATATATTTCTAGGTCATAAAAGACAGAGATACTGGCCTCTTTGGCCCTTGGAAAGATGCACTTTTATTCCAAACAATTGCGGTGAGAATCACAATCTTTTCCATTTCTGATGAGCAAATGCTTTCATCTTTTGGTTCAGAGGGTAGAAGAGAGCAGCTGCCTCTTCCTTTTGTATAGAAGCAGGGAAAATCCATTCAAGCCATCCTTCACCAATGCAGGCCTAAACACTGGCATAAAGACATTATTGTACCTGGCTTCCATCACAGCACTACAGGAATTAGAATGGGGCAATAGATGAGGGATACAATTGTTATTATGGAAATAAAAATAATAACTATTCTGTCTCTCATCCATAACACCAAATATACTCATTTAGGATAAAATTAAGAAAGATGAATATTAAAAACCCAACATGTGCATACAAGAGTTAGTGTGGGTCTATTTCTAGGCAGTTCATTCTATTCTTTTAATATATTTTTCTATTTCTACTCCAATTCCACATTATTTTATTATAAATTTATAAAATATCTTAAATCAGATAATATTAGCCCTCCATGTTTGGTATATTTTGACATTCTTTTGGTTATTTTGTTTCATGGTATTTCCATTTGAATTTGGAAATTAGTTTTGTTAATTTCTGCTAGAAAGTCTGCTGAATTTTAATTTGAAATGCATCAAATATATTAGGTAATTGACATATTAGAATATTGAGACTTGTAAGCTATAAAGTGGTATATTTATTCATTTATTTATTGTTTCTTTAACTTCTCTCATAGACTATTTTGTAGTTCCCAAATTTGGGAATTTTTACATCTGTTATAAGACTGAGTATTCATATTTTTGGAAGCTATTTTAATTGCATTAAAACATCAATTTATGACACATTTCATTGCCAGTATATAGGATGTAATTGATTTTGTGTATTTATCTTTTATCTTGTATTATTGCTAAAGTCATTAAGTATATATTTTGTAGGACCCATTAAAATACAGGATGGATGACTATTTCTTGTATTCTGCATGCCTTTGTTTAAAGTCATATTTTCATGTGGTATTTATCTTCTTCATGGATAATTTGCTTTAATATTCTGTATAGTACAAGTGTGTTGAAGATAAATGTATTAAGCTAGTATATTTCTAATAATAATTCCTTTTACTTCAAAGGTATGTTTACTAGACTTTGAATTCTAGGTTTAAAGATTTTTTTTTTTTCATTCAGTACTTTAAAGGAGTTGCTTTATTGTCCTTTTGTATTTTTTTTCTGCCGAGAAATCTGCTATCTTCCTAGTGTTTATTCACCTGTAGGGCATTTAGCTTAGGCTTTTCTGAATACTTTTAATTTTCTTTTACCACTAAATATGAGCAATTTAATTAGAATTTATCTTGATTTAGTTTTCTTTATGATTCCTGAACTTGACAGGTCTTGCATTTCTTGAATCTATGATTTTATAGTTTTCATCAAATTTAGAAATAAATTTCCCATTGTTTTATGAAATAATAGTGATGCATTCTTCCCCCATCTCCTCAATGTATGTTATATGTACATAGGGCACCTTAAAATTATTCTACAGCATACTGTTGCTTGATAAATTTTGAAGTTATTCTTTCAGTTTTATTTGTTGTAGTTTCTACAGTTCACTATATCTTCAAGTTCACTATTTTTTTTTCTCTGTAATGATTGACTTGTCTTTAATTTAATTCCATGTATTGGATATCTTATATATTGTAGTTCTTACTACAATTTATATCTAGGATTTCTGTCTGGGGTTTTATTTGTTTGTTTGGTTTTTAGACAGAATCTCTCTTTTGCCGTGGGTAGAGAGCCATAGCATCATTATATTTCTTAGCAATCTCAAACACTTGGGTTCAAGAGATCCTGTTATGTCAGCCTCCCAAGTAGCTGGGACTACAGGCATGCAACCACTACTTCCAGCTAGTTTTTTTCTATTTCAAATAGAGATGGAGTCTCACTCTTGCTCATAGACTCAGGAGTTGGAGGCTCAGACTGGCCTCCAACTTCTGAGCTCACGCCCTGCTCCTGCCTAGGCCTCCCAGAGTGCTAGGAGTACAGGAGTGAGCCTCCAGGCCTGACTCTGGGTCTTTTTTTGTTTTATCTCTCATGACTTTTCTTAAATTTTTGACCTTTATTCTCTATTATTCTCTACAATTTTCTATAATTATTCCCTATAATTCTTATGTCAATGTTCTTTTCTGTGATTCTAACATTTGTATAAGTTCTTATTTGTTCTTAATAAATTGACCTATTTTTCTTCATTTTGGGACATATTGTCTTGCTTTTCTGACATACCTGGTCGTATTTTATTGAATGTCAGACATTGTAGATTTTTCATGTTGGAAGCTCGATATTTTCCAGATATTTTTGAATATCTTTGCATACCTGTAACTTTTCTTGGGTTTTTCTGGGACTCATCTAGTTTCTTGAAAGCTCAGTTACTCCTCTCCCTTCTTGCTTTTACCTTTCATTGAATGGCACCACAGCCGTGCTCAGACTGTCGCTAATTATTTCCCAGCACCGAGACAATATCCTTTGTTATTTACCTAATACCTTGTGGCTTAAGAGGCTTTACAATCTGTATGATTAGAGCAGGTGCTATTCCCAGACACGTGCATGTGCTGGTTGTTGCTTCCTCCTGGAGTACTTCTCTGTGCTGTGTTCTTTCCTCTGATAGCCTGTTCCATAATCCCTACTCACTTATTTATCCCTAGAATCCCAGCTCTGCATCCCCAGTTCAAGAAATTCTTCAAGCTTGAGCCACTGACTGCCTGAATACTCTCTTAAGGCAGTAAGCTGTGGTAATGATATGCCTCACTTGATTGGTTTGCCTTATCCCAGGGCCGGCAATGTTGCCACATGTCTCCTCATTCCCAATGTCGAGTGTCTACTGTTGTTTAATGCACATGTGTTCTTTGTTTTCAAGATAGATGTTCTTGTTTCTCTATTTCAGATGGAAGCATAAGTCCATCTATTTATTTTTTTAAAGCAGGAAATATAATAGGAGAACAATATCTTTCATTAAATGTTCACGTTTAAGGACTATTTGAAAGAGCATTAGCAATTAGATCCTGAGGCAGAGCTGTACTTGAACTAAGATTTATATCCTGGACAAGTTATGTAACTTCACAGAGACTCACTTTTCTCATCACATGTACGGAGCCAGCAGAGTAGTAGCTGCTTAATACTTTGCAAATGATGTACTCCGCTCTTGCTTTATGTAGTGTTATCTTTGATAAGAAATTGAATGAGCATGTTACTTTATTTTAGAAACTGAGCCCCTTAATTCTATAGTCTTATCCACTGTTCCACTTCAGAAATCATAAGAAACAGTCATTTCATGTGTCTCATGATTATCAGTATGTGACAATTTTTTTTTTTCAATCCATACATCTTCAATATAAATGTTTATATTCTCTCTTACAGGAAAAGATTTTCCCACTAAAAGTCCCATTCTTTACTTCACCTAAAATTAGTCTTCCAAAGACACAGAAGATCTTCAACGTAGAGAAGGACACAGTGTCCAGTGAACTTGTCCCGGCCATTCATGCCCTGGAGGCTTCAGTCTCTCTTTGAGCAATTAGAGAGCATCCCTACTGTTGTAAGTAGGCCTTGTTCATAACCATGAGTGAGGGCACTTTAAATCCATTGCCTACTTCTCTTGCACAGCCAGAACAATACATTATGGCATTTACACCTGCATACATATTCACATGGGGCTCTTTGCATTCACTGTTATCCAGAATCTGAATAGATAAAACAATAATAATTTGTTCATTCAGCATGATTCCAGGTTGGACGTAAGTGAAGGGATGGTTATTAGTCAAATGCAAGGAAATGCCTGTGCCATTTCTGTACCTTCGTTTGAAGGCAGGAAGGGCATCCAAGGTTCATCTGCCCAGATGGAAGTCGCCCTGACAATTCCTCCAGTCACTATGTAGGCTTCTTTGTCTCATTAACATTGATTATCCTGAAGGATATCCAGTGTTCAGCCACTGTTCACTATCTCTGTTGCTGCCACCATGACAAAGCCCAGGCACCTTTTGGCTGGATGATGGCAATATCTTCCCAATATTCCTGCTGCCACATGAGCCATGTCTTTGTTTTTTTCTTAACAGAGAGCTAAGAAAGATCCTGTCCAAGGTAAGACTAGCCTTGTTACTCCTCTCCTCAAGGATCAGCTATGGCTTCTAGTCTTACTCTGAGTAAATGAGAACAGTGTCTGATGAATTGTGAACACTCAGAAAATATGTGTTGAATGATTAAAGAATGCAATGAAGTATGTAATAGGAAGGTTTCCATTCTCCCAGTTTGGAGAAGTGAAAGTTTCTAGCTAGTTTCACTCAATTCCTTTCAAGCACATGTGAGTAGCTATAACTTTTATATAGTCACTATTCATAAGTATCCATAATTTTCCCTGATCATAGAGAGCTAAAAATTCCAGGGATGTCAAAACAGGAATTATCTGAGATCATTCAGAACAGGCACCAATGAACCCCAGGAGGCCAAGAGCATCACTCCTTAGGTAATAATCATGGTGTACTTGTCAATGTGATGTCATTGTCTTAGGAAGTCCTTTGGTGAACAACGACAGGAACTTCAGATGCTATATGCCATAAGTATGTGTGGTGCTCTTAAAGGGCAGCTGCTGGACCTGCGAGTCCTAGCTGGGTAGTAAAGCTGTTCCTGGTGGCTGGCAAGAGCCTATGCTCCCTGAAGCAGGGGCTGGTGAGCTGCAGATGAGCTCCTCTCCCCACCACATCATATAGTACTTCAAGTTCTCATCTCAGCCCTCAGGAGTATGTCACGGCCTCCGCCATCTTTCCTTCCCAGCTACCCTGTGAAGTTTTTTTTTTTTTTTTTTTTTTTTTTTCCTCAGGAGTAGGGACATTTGCTTTTAATCATAAAAAGCTTTGCTATCTCCTTCTTCATACATGTTGTCTCCGTTCTTTTCTCTGGGGCCTTTTAACCAGCAAACAACAAGGGTTGATGTAGGATAATATTTAAAAATAAACATATCCTACATCAAGCACACAAAGTGAATTCAGTGTGAGTTTAAAATGACTTACTTTTCTTCCAGAGGCTTAGGAAGTCTGGACCCCCCTGGGTTACTCACAGAGACAGGCTTTTTTGGAAAATTCCTTAGGCCTATTCTCTAAGGCGGTACTTCCCGTTAAGCCTGAGATCAAAGGGCGTCCAGCCCTTCCTCAGAGACATGTGCCAGAGGGTTGACATATGTTAACAACATATTGTCTGAGGTCTATAGATATTCTGCTCTGAAGAAAGGACACAGTCATTACTTCATACTGGGTAAACTGAGTGAATGCTTGAGAATATTCTATTAACTTTGTTCCCCTGAGGCTACTTCCGTCTTTGTGCCCTACTCAGAGATTAGTCATTGTCTTGAAAATAGGAGAGATTTACTACAAAAGTGATTGTATTGATATGTAAAAAAATAAAGTAAGAAAATGAGGAAGCTAATCGTTAAAGGATTAAGTGTGTACCTGACTGAAAAAGTATAAAACCTGAACTTAAAATAAAAAACTTTGCTATACGCCATATCAGAGTGTATAGTCTGTTTCTTGACTTAATCATTACAGGAGCGAGTTTACACCTACAGCAAAGCTTCTGCTCGTTCGTGTCTCCGGTCACACAACAGTGCATGTGGCTGGCACCATAACCACTGTGCTATGAGCGCCAAGCCTGTTTCCAATTTTTTTTAACTATGGAAAAAAATTTTAAATGCTTTTTACTAAAGTAAATACAAATGTATTATTGTGCAAAATTTATATAAGTTTCTGCTGCTTGAGACTATAACCTTAGGTATTCTAGGGTTTTATAACTCATCACCCTTGCCAGAAGGAAACTTAGGTAGAAAAATGTTGGTGGCAACTACCTTACCACATGGCAGACACTGAAGACAGCGAAAAAGAACTATGGGTCTGTTGTAAGCAGCTTATTCTCTAGGGAGAGAAGCATCTGTGCACTTAGTGAATGTACTAAATGTCACATAGGCACTCTGGTAGGGATCTACGGAGGTACCACGTGGGCAAAGATGAGGAACTAGGCAATCACTGCCCCTAAATATTTTGTGACAGCTCCCCTAAACCCTTACATGTCTGCACATCCTGAACCTTGCTGAGTTCTCCCTGTTCAAGTGTCTTAGGTCCCCATGCAAGCTGCCAATCTGGATCATTTCTGCCTTTGTCTAAAACTGAAACAGGACCCTCATAGACAGGCTCAGCCCAGCACAAATGTGCCTACTGCCACTAAAAGGTCACTCAGGAAAATAGTGTAAATGGCAATCAAAGGAAGGGAAGAGGCCAGGAGAGAAGCTCCTATGGCATCATCCTCAATTCACACTCACACGCAAAGACACTCTGAAGATGCACACAGGCCTGGCCCAGAGGGGTTAAAGGATAAACACAAATCCTACCTTGGCAAACCGGTTGCTGCCCGTCCTCTCCTTGTGCAGACTGTAGTCCAAAAGCCTCTTGCAAATAGTCTCAGTGACTTCAATTAACCGTAAGTCCCTGCCGAGACATCAGCACAAGAGGAACTAAGTTCTTCTCTTAGCCCCAGTGAGTTAATGGTCCATCCCTCCAGCCCTGCTGCCCCAACACCTGTGCATCTCACCAATGGGAAGTAAGTCAGAGCTGGAAAGAAGATAGGGCATCTGATTTGGGGGCTCTGAAATGCTGGAACACAGACCGGAGAGACAACAGCTCTAAGGTAAGAAATGTTTTGTAAAGTTAAATAATTATGTATGTATCTATCTATCTATCTACCTATTTAGAGACAGGATCTGGCTCTGTTGCCTGGGCTAGAGTACAGTGGTATGATCGCAGCTCACTGCAACCTCAAACTCCCAGGCTCAAGAGATCCTCCTGCCTCAGCCTCCTAAGTAGCTGGTGCCTACCATAATATCCAGCTATTTTTTTCTATTTTTAGTAGGCATGGGGGTCTCACTCCTGCTTAGACTAGTCTTGAACTCTTGAGCTCAAGGTATCTTCCTGCCTTAACCTCCCAGTGTGCTAAGATTACAGGTGTGAGCCATGGTGCCCAGCCCTTAGATTTTTTTTTTTTTTTTGAGACAGAGTCTCACTATGTTGCCCTTAGTAGAGTGCTGTGGTGTCACAGCTCACAGCAAAGCTCACAGCAACCTCAAACTCTTGGGTTTAAATGATTCTCTTGCCTCAACCTCCCAAGGAGCTGCGACTATAGGCAGCTGCCCAGCTGTTTTTTGATTGTACTTGTCATTGTTCTTTGACAGGCCCGGGCTGGGTTCAAACCCGCCAGCTCCGGTGTATGTGGCTGGTGCCATAACCATTGTACTACAGGTGCTGAGCCAGCAGCCCTTAGTTTTTTTTTAAAGGTTCTTTTCTGGGGGTAGAGACAGGGTTTCAATATGTTCCCCAGGCTGGTCTCCAACTCCTGGCCTCAGTGATACTTGAGTTGGCCTTGCAAAGTGCTAGGATTACAGATGTGAGCCAGTGTACCTGGGAGTATTTAGTTTTTTTGTTTTTTTTTTTTGCTTTTTTTTTTAGACAGAGTCGTGCTCTGTCATCCAGGTAGTATACAGTGGTGTCTGTGTACTCACTGTAACCTTAAACTCTTGGGCTCAAGCAATCCTCCTGCCTCAGCCTCCCAAGTAACTGGGACTATAGGCGCCTGGCATTGTGCCCAGCTAATATTTCTATTTTTAGTAAAGACAGGGTCTTAATCTTGCTCGGGCTGGTCTTAAACTCCTGAGCTCAAGTGATCCTCTTTCCTTGGCATCCCAGAGTGCTAGGATTACAGGGGGGAGCCACTATGCCTGGCTCTAAAATATATTAAAATTTTGATAGTAAAATATCATTTCATCTTGAAAGGATGAACATAGCTGGGGATTTTGTTGTTTTTAATATTTATAACTGGCAAAATGAAAAGCTGGTAATCCTATGATACCAATATTTTTAAAAACTGCATTGATCCAAGAAGTCGGAGTCTGGGAATCAGTGGTATAGTCCAACAGTCTTGTTTTTACAGATAAGAAATCTGAAGCCCAAAGAAGTTAAGGGATTTATACAGGTCACACAATTAGTTGGGGGTGGGGAGGGGCAGAACCAGCAGGCAAACTTGGGTCTCAGTTACTGCTGACTCCCTTCTGGTGGGTTTGCTCAGCTGGAAAGGAGAAGGAAACAGAGCAGGCCAGGCCAGGAGCCCATTCACTTACGACTTGGTGTATTTGACTCCAGATGCCTTCTGGTCCAGGATGCCATAGCCTGTGCCAATCACCTCCTTGGTCTTGCCTGTTTCCTCAAAAGCTGACTTTAGCTCAACGGCGACATATTTACAGACTGGAGAAGAGAGAAACAGTACAGCCTACTAAGCACACCTGAGTCTAATGGGAGGTGAGCACCCACAAGGAAGGGTCAGTACCAAATCACCTATGGCGTCCATTACGTGAAGCTGTGGCTCCAAGATCCACTGCCCCACATCTACTCTTTTTTTTTTTTTTTTTTTTGAGACAGAGTCTCACTTTGTTTTCCTTGGTATAGTGCTGTGATGTCACAGCTCACAGCAACCTCAAACTCTTGGGCTTAAATGATTCTCTTGCCTCAACCTCCCAAGGAGCTAGGACTACCGACAGCCACTACAATGCCCAGCTGTTTTTTCGTTGTAGTTGTCATTGTTGTTTAACAGGCCTGGTTTGGGATCAAACCCGCTAGCTCCGGTGTATGTGGCTGATGCCCTAGCCGCTGAGCTACAAGTGCCGAGCCTCCATATCTACTCTTGGCCCTGAATTTATTTCTTTTACCATATGCCCCCATCCCCCTTAATCCCATCATTTTATTTTAAAATATTCCATATTCTCCTTGCAGAGCTTCCTCCAGTAAAAATGAAAAAATAAAATAAAATATTTCATACATAGAGAAAAGCTGAAATAGTACAGAGTACTTGTATTCAATAGTTGTTAATGATTTGCCACAATCTATCTCTAATATGTAATAATATAACAACATCTCAAAAACATATACATTGTTTTTGCTAACTCATCTTTAAAGTAAGTTGCAAATATGACCTTTCACCCCTAAGTATGTAAGCCATGCATCCCCTAAGATAAAAGTCCTTTTCCTACATAACCATAAAGCAATGATAATACCTGGAAAATTAACAATTTCAACATCATCTAATAGTCCATGTTCAAATTTCCCTTACTGTCCCCAAAACACCTTTTGCAGCTGTTTTCTTACTTGACTTTCTCACTTGACTTCATATGTATTCCTAACACCAGCTCTCTATTCCTACCAAGTTAATTTGCTTCATCCCTTTCAGAGAAACCTTGTTCCTACAGAAACATCTGTATATTTACTGTCTCATTTCCTCTTATTCTTCCTCGGTTATTTTTTTTTTTTTTTTTTTTTTTTTTTTTCAGCCCCAAGGTATCACCATTGTACCTTACTTTGTGTCTCTATGAATTTGACTGTTCTAGGTATCTCTTGGGCTCAAGAGATTCTCTTGCCTCAGCCTCCCTAATAGCTCTGGGATGCACCCGCCTTAACACTCGGCTATTTTTTCATTTCTTTTTTTTTTTTTTTTTTTTTTTAAACCCACCAGCTCCAGTGCAGTGTCTGGCATCCTAACCACTGCGCTAAGGGCGCCCAGCCTACTTTTGTTTTTTTTGAGACAGAATCTCACTTTCTTGCCCCAGGCTAGAGTGCTATGGT
>CAUYPK010048251.1:0-22423 GCA_963574355.1 Loris lydekkerianus | reverse complement strand
GGTTGTTTTGGGTGGGGGGTGGGTATTGGGTGGGGCCACATCTTTGGTGCAAATTTTAATGGGTACAGGCGATTGCAAAAATTTACACACATATTATTTAAAAATAAAAAAAAAAAAAAAAAAAAAAAAAAAAAACAGCCGTGGCAAAATACTGCTAAAAAAAAAAAAAAAAAAAATAGATTGAGAAAAAGTATGAATGCTTATAGTCCAGAAGCAAAATAATTTCTAATCAAGATGAATAAAAATAAATTCATACTAATCATGTGTAATTGAAATTGCTCCAAATTAGTTTTTTTTTAAGAAAAATCTTAAAGACAACTGAGAGATAAAACAACTAGGATGGGATATGGTGTGTGGGGGAGAGAGAGAGAGAGAAAGAGAGACTTGAGAAATAGACAGAAATAATACTTAGTCTGCAGCAGATATCTCAAAAGCAACAAAAAAGGTGACAAAATAAACAGTAATGAAATTCTCAAAATGCCTTGAGAAAATAACTATTTTCTAGAATTTGATACCCTGTTAAATGATTCTTTTAAGAGTGAGGGGAGAATAGAGACACACATTCAGAGAGAGAAAGCTTTTTGTTTGCTGGATTTGTAAGTCACTTAGAGAACCCCCATCACTTGAATTACCACCTGAAGATTTACTGTAGGAAAAAAGATGTTATAATCAGAAGGTAGGATCAGGATTAATAAATGGATGCAATAATGAATACTGGCAAATACGTGATAAATACAAATAACGATTACTGTACAAATAACGACTAAGTAAATGTAATTTAAAAATAAAACAATAGTGAAATATTACACACAAATTACATGCAAGGGGACTGTAAATGGAATAGGAATATAAAAGTATTCATTAATATTAGATTTTATCAGGTTAGAAATTTAAGAGACACCACTAAAATAGCCTAAAAATAATGTGTAACATTTATTAAATTAGAAGATACGTGAAATAAAATACACTCAATCTTTCCAGTTGAAGATAAAAAAAATTAAAAAGTTAACTGGAAAGTACAGGGGCAGAAAGAAAAACTAAGAATCACAGTAACGGGAAATGGAATAAATGTGAACATTTAAAAAAAAAATGGAAATTTTATGATTAGATTATAAATTCCTAGCTGTATAATATAGAATGGCCATAAAGTTCATGTGCAAAATAGTTTACTATTTTAAATTGCACACAAATTTTATAGCCACTCTGTATTTGAGAAAGCTCATATAAAACATAGTAACATGTTAAATTTGAAAATAGGAAGAACAAAAATGATGTACCTGGTAAGTAATACCACAAGAATGTGGAATAGGGATATAACTTATGGGAACACAGTCTATGGCAGAAAACGTTACTATAGTAAGGTTTGAGAGGGTCATTTCATAATGATAATTAAAAAAAAAACTCGCCAGGAAGATACAGTATAATAAAGAAAAAAGATATAGAAATTAATTTTTCTATTATTTATGCATGCATAATTCCTAACAGGTTTAAAACAAGATCAGTCTTACTTGAATAACCTTCCTCCTATTCTTTGACATTTCTCCTTGAAAGTTTAGAACACATTTCTTTCACTAAATCTTCCAGTATTGATTTTTTCCCAACTCTTTCTACCTCTCCCCCTTGCTATTAAGGGTGTATTGTATAGTGAGTTAGATGGGAAATCTCACAGGAGCTTTGTCTTTTATGTGTTTGTAAGTGCCATGTACCCTTACAACTATTATAAATGAATAATCATCATCATCTTGGGATGAAAATAAAACATAAAAATGTCAACCTTTCAAACAAAAATGAGTTACTTTCTCTCTTTAACTTTACCTTTGAGATGCATTCTTATAAAATTCTGGAAACTTTTTCAACAAGTATGTGGTTTAAGTTAAAAAGGAAAAGAAAAGAATGCTCTGTCAACCTAAGGTAAACAATTACGCTGGTTTTTCTGTATTTAGCCCTGAAAGTCCAAGTCCTGTATCCTAGGAAACCACCCAGTCCTACGCAAACTAGGAGAGCTGGTTGCCCAATATTATCACTCTTCTTTTAAGACAACTTAAGTACATATATCTTATACATTTTATTGTAAATTACATCTAAGTAAATGTTCAGGCAAAGGTCAAAAAGTTAATATCCATAGGAGAAGAATATTAATTTTCTTAATCAGAGTTCATTTTGTATTTCTATTGTTAAAAAAGGGAAATATCTGATGTTATACAGTTTAATATCTTTAAAAATGTATTAAATATAGAATAATTATTAGGATTTTTATTAGGTTAAAAATTCATGAAAAGGTGAACTGTGGCTTTCCCTTTAATATTTGTTGTGAGAAGTCTCTCATAGTCCTAGAATTGTCATTAAGTACCATAGAAAAAGTCTCAATTATTGAGCACCAAAATATCTGATAAGATGAAAAAAAAGGAAGCAGTTATGAAGCCAATCAGTTTTTAAAATGAATGGTTCAAAATTGTTTCATAACCTTGCATTTGCCTATATTGAAAAATCTGATTTTTTTATGCAAGAAAGTAGTTAAAATAGATTATGGAATTCATAGGCAAATAGAAAATATCTTTTTAAATTATGACATTTCCATAAGCAAATGATAAAACTTTTCTACTATGTGAATTACAAAGAAGTCTGTTTACAAAGTAGCCCTTCACCCAGGGATCATGTTATCCACCCTCACAATGTGCACCTTAAGTGAGATCCCACCTCACGCTTTTCCTCCTTCTGCCAAACATTCTCCCCTATTCCCTGTTCTTGCTTCCCTCTACCCCTGAACTGGACTATATTAGTGTTTCATTGTTCATAAGAGCATGTAATTGTTTATATGATATCATAGTAGAATGGAGTACACTGGATATTTATTTTTCCATTCTTGAGATACTTTACTAAGAAGAATGTGTTTCAACTCCATCCAGTTTGCAGTGATTTATCACACAGACCTGGAATACTAATACACCATTATTCTCCCCAACCCATATATTCATAGTAAAAAAATTAAATTCAATGCTATTAAAAAGCTGGATGATAATGGTTGTGTGGGAAGTGTTGTGAAGGTACAAACCATTCTTTGTGACTGCCTCTGCAGGCAGTAGACATAGACGCCCCCTGAAGGGCTGTAATGAGGTAAGCCAAACACAGACAGCTGTGGTATGTCCAGACGAGAGGAGTATCTGATGCCAGAAGAGCAAATAAAAGCGACAAAGCAGAGCACGAGTTTGAAGGTTCACATAAATAATGAGCAATTAGATGATGTGAAGAAACTGAAGCAATGGTCAGGGTTGGGTTGGTGAAAGCCTTGAGGAAGCAGAGATTTTCATCAATTGAAGGAATGGGGCAAAGTAATGTGAAAACAGAGACACAGAGTCAGAGTAATGAAGAAAAGAAAGGAGTGATCCCAAAGCTGAGGCTGTTTGCTTCCTCACACCCAGATTATTTCTGTCTCACACAGAGGAGAGTCAGCCTTGAGTAACTCTTGCCTGAAGGCCTACAGGCATCAGAAGCTATTATAAAAACAAATAGCTAACCATTGCGGACTGGCCAGAGCAGAGTGCAGACTCAGTTTTCTGGCAGAGGTATTTCTTATACACGTATTGAACATTTAAGCCTGACTATTCATAAAATATTAACATTACAAGGCTTGATTAGACGATGTTAACTGCTGAGATCCTTTGCTGAGACCTGAGATTGTGCTGGACTGTTACTGCAATGTAATATTTCTCTTTAAAATCAGTAAACACAAAGATATTTTTCTTTTTGACTGCCCAGGAAAACTGGGAATATTATTGTGGAACACCCTGAAGTTATTTAATAGTAAAGAAATGTTCCTTGTTTTAGAATAGCATCTGAAACTCCGTGTATATAGAAGCATATAATATTGTCAATTTCTCCTGCCTCCAACTTACTTTTCGGCATTCTTTGTACAGACAGTAGGTGTTTTCCAGAGACTGTGGTACTCACAGATGAGAACGAAACGTGGGGCACTACAGGGAATGAATATAGACAGGATGCTATAGTCAAGCACCAGAAAAGAAACATAAAGTTTAAGAAGTATTTTTCAGAGATGCATTACTTTCCTAGAATAATGTTTGAGTGCTCACTTTAACAGCAAAGTAGACTTATGGCAGAAGATTGCAGAAATTACTTTTCCTCTTTATATAAACTGGGATATCAAAGTCTGCAAAGACTTTCTGAAGTTTCTGTTGTTGTTTTTTTTATAAAGGATATTTAAATATAACATTATCCGTGACTTCTTAACATGTTTATTAACTCATTTAGTTAAATTCCACAAACATTTCAGGTATAAATGGGATATAAAAAGACTAATACATTGTCTGTATTATAGGACTATATACATATGGAAGAGACAGGTGTACATAATCAACTATAATTTATGGCAGAATGTGATGAATCAATTATAGATTCAAACCAAGATCTATTTGTGAAAATATAATTTGCACTAGGTAATCAGAGGAATTTTCTTGAAGAGATGAGATTTGAGTAATTGGATTGAGCCTTACAATTTAGGTAATATTTTGGCAGGTAAAGAGAGAGAAATTCAGGCAAAGAGAGTCACAGCAAAGCCTCTTTGGCAGTTAACTACGAGACCAAGTGAGCAGTCTAGTGTGGGTAGAATAGGGAACAACAGAGAGTCAAGAGACTGGAGAAGGACACAGAGGACCCAGAATGCCAAAGCTATGGTGGGTGAATGGTGTTCCTTACAAAATGTCATCATCAAACTTTTTAGTGGATGATAAGAGTTGGACTTTTCAAAAATCATGTTCTACTCATTGTGTCTACTATACGGCTGGTTTCTTAGTCTCATTAGCCAGATGACAGATTACAGGTTTTTGTCTTCTTTCAGAGAATTATCTTTCTTTCCTTATTTCTTGACAGTTTTTCTTTTTGGTTTCTATCTTTTGACATTTAAAATAGGAGGCTCTGAACTATAGAGTCTGTATTGAATTATTTGGTCAAGTCATAAACTTGAATTTTTATGTGTCAAAAATTTGTTTTAAATCGTTTTTAAAAAAAATATGTTAGAATTTGGCATAAGTGTTACCACTGTTCCAGTAACATTAACTAAATGCTTCAAAATCAATCTGACTCACTTTACTTTAACCTAATTTCTAGAGTGAGATCCACAGAGATCATTTAGCATGAAAATATGATATAGAAAAAAGAAAACTGAATTGACATGTATTCCTCTGAGCAACTCATTCCACCATTTCTTTCTCCAAAAGAGTTTTGATAGCTTGTCAAATATTTTCTTATGAAGAGTCATTATATGACTACCTCCATCAAACCACCTATCAGTTCATATCCAATCAGGCTTGAAATAGAATTAGTGATTCCCCAACAGTTTCCAGTGTTGTGAATAAGAATTGTTGAACTCAACACATCCTGAGAGGTAACATGGTTGGATTTGTCAACAAAAAAAAAGTTTAGAGTTTAGTAATCTATTACTTTGTTTCTTCATTGATTTTATACTTTTGTATAGCTCCTAAATTTCACTAATGGTATTTTCCATCTGTTATTAAGAAGATCACACTGATGTACAAAATGTAATCTGTAGAGAAGAGTATTATCTTTAAAAGCTCTTTGGAATATATTTATGCATAGTTATTGGACAAATACATATCCGTTCTTTCCTCCAGTTTTAAATCTGTGCATCAGAATTCATTATGCAGCTCTAAATTAAATGGAGTTCCTCTTTGCTTTTGTTAGAGTGCTAGTCATACTTTTCTTTGGTTTTAAAATGTTAGGTGTTTCAAAGGGAAATGTTCCATATTACACTTCTGTTTCTTTAGGACATAAATGAAATTTTAGCTATTTCTAAAGGAAGAAAATTGATTCACTGCACATTTTCCCTCTCTCTCTCTCTCTCTCTCTCTCTCTCTCTCTCTCTCTCTCTCTCACACACACACACACACACACACACACTCAGACACACACACACTCCTGAGAAAGATTACATAGATGTTTGCTTTCATGAAATAACCCTAGTCAATTTGGGGGCTTATATATGGATTTTTAATTTTTTTTTTTTTTTTTGTAGAGACAGTCTCACTTAATTACCCTCGGTAGAGTTCTGTCGCATCACACAGCTCACAGCAACCTCCAACTTCTGGGCTTAGGCAATTCTCTTGCCTCAGCCTCCCAAGTAGCTGGGACTACAGGCGCCCACCACAGCGCCCAGCTATTTTTTTGTTGCAGTTTGGCCAGGTCCGGGTTTGAACCCACCACCCTCGGTATATGGGGCCATCACCCTATCCACTGAGCCACAGGTGCTGCTCCCTGGATTTTTTAAGCTTAATTTTCTTGTTGGTACACTTATTTAGCAGTTTAGTTTCACTTTTGAATTTACATGAAAAGTAGTAGGTTCACCAATACATTTGAGCACATCTAAATCTTTACTATTATAGAAACAATTTCACTTAATTTCAACACACATATCAACCTATCTTTTAGAAACAAGATGGATTAGGATATATACATATGGAATTTAAAAGGATATATGAAAATACAATGATTAAAGTAAATAAAATGATCAATGTGAATTTGTGTTTCATTTGCATGATTTCATATAAATTTTTATTAGCAATTATAGTCAGCCATTGTATCTGTGGGTCCGGCATCTGTGGATTCAACCAACTGAGGATCAAAATCATTTGGAGAAAAAAAACAAAAGTAATAAGATAAAAATTAATATAAATGGGGGAGCTTGAGGGAATGAAAAAATAATATACCTTTTTAAAAAATACCTTTTAAAAAATATTCACATAGCATTTACATTGCATGAGGTATTATATAACAAGTAATCTAGAGATGATTTAAAGTATATGAGAAGATGTATGAAGTTTATATGCAAATACTATGACGAGGATCTTCTGATTTTGATGTCTATGGGTGAGGTCCTGGAACCAAATGCCTCTGGATGCAGTGGGACGACTGTACTTTTAAAGAAGTAAAAGCTGGCCAATTTGCCTAGTGGTTAGTGAGGGAAGTGAGAGACGTGAGCTTGATGTAGGTAGGGCAGTGTTATATTCTCATTCCTGATTTCTTATGCTTCAGAAGAAAACAAGTTTTAAAAACTAGCTACCTGTCACGGTTAATTTGAAAAAGAGAAAAACATGAAATGCCAACAAGAGTAAGAGGTGGTCAAATGTGGTCTTTTGATCTTAACTGAATGCTGGGTGACCGTTGGAAATTGATTTGCAACCTTTGATGTAATTATTTATGCATCAATTTTGCCCTAGCCTTTCAAGAGAGCTAATGGCAAACACTTCATATTTATTTAATAATTAAATTATTTCTTTTTCATTGCACTTATGCACGAGCATATTAAATTATTTACTGAAGTAATAAGATTGACTTTTATGTCAACATGGAGAATGTTATCACTTCTGACAGATTTGGCCTCTCTCGATGTCAATTTTAGAAGCTTAGTAAGTAATGCAATTGCTGTCTGAAGAGTGGATTTCTGAAAAGTCTAGACATCCAGTTCTTCAGAAAATATTTAAGTCTCAGTAATAGAAAGGTACTTGATTTTCTTTGGATTTGAAGCAACGAATCCAAAAGAAATGGATTGTTCATGAGATTTTTTTTTTAGCATTTCTTTTCCTGTGAGTATTTTTATTGTATTGCATTCCATTTGCTTGAAAGCTTGATAACTTTCTCAGATTACAGAATCTCATCAGTTTTTACTTTCAGGGATGGAAATTCATTTTTATCAGAATATAAAAAAATCTGTGGCAAAGGGTTTGTTACCTTTGAACACACTTCATTATCAACTTCTCTCAAAAATGAAAATTCATCACAAAAGATATCCTTTCAGATGACGTAACGTAATTCGTTCTCAAAATGACTCACCTATGTTGTGTTTGAAACTGCCCAGTTTTCTGTATTCTAGAATAAAAACAAATAAGTTGGTGGGATATTCTGTGATCGCTAATGTTGTGTGCTTAAGCTGGCCTTTGGATATTAACTTTCTCTGTGTTTATATCTTTCTAAAGTTTTAAATAACTGAAAGTTCTCAGGGGATAGGAAGATGCTGTTATAATTAGAAAGATCTGCATATCATAAAGACTAAAGATCAATGTGAAGAAACTAAGATGACAGCGATTTGCCTCTCAAAATTCACATAATGTTATTTAAAAATTTTAATGCCTATTGCAGGAACATGTTTAAGACTGTACACTTAACTGTTCACTTAACATTGAATGCCTAATACACTAGACATGTGATAAAATCTTGTTCAATAAATGAAGAAATCTTGAATAAAATCTGGCACTTATTTGTTAAAAATTAGTTTATGTAACAGGATATTAAAACAGGTGGCTCCATTAGTTTGCTTAGGTGAATTTTTCCATAATTAATTTGGTCTTGTGATTCACACATTAGGAGATGATCCTATGTGGAAGATATAAAATAAACCACAAATATTAAAAAATACTAGTCACATTCTACAAAATATGCTTTAAACTGGTTTTAATAGTTTTTTAAAACATTAGCATTTATTTAGTGTACTATTTCAGAAGTTCCATTAGGACTCGAAAGACAAAATTAGATAATATTTCTGCTGTCTGAAAGTGTCACAATTACAAAAATTTATGCTATTAATAATATAGGAAGGTTTTATACATAAAAAAGAAGTCATCTTTTTTTTAAAGTTCAGATTTATATAAGGGTGCATATGATTAGGTTACATCGTTTGTGTTTGTTAGGTGAAGTCAAAATTGCATTGAGCCCTTCACACAGGAGGGGTGCCATGTACCGCTACATTGTCCCCTACAGGTGAGAGTTTACCACACCCCTCCCTCTTCACCCTCTTCCTTCTTTAATTCATATTTGGCTAGCGTAAATGGTAAAAAGCACACAATGTCTAAGGGAGTATCAACTATTTTGTAATAGATAAAGAGTGTTGGCATAACATGTATTCAAATGTGTGTCTCATTATATTTTATTTTGTTTCAGAAGTTTCCTATTCTATATTTTCTTTAATCATATAACATCATTTCAAATTTCAGGATAAATTTACTTCTCTCAAAAAAAAAAAAAAAAAAAAATCCCAGACTCCTCATATTATAGCAAAGTGTTTTGTAGTTGACTACGGCCTTAACTTTAATAGAGCTTAACTCCGACTATGGCCTCCCTCTTTCTTCTACCTGCATTTGGCACATAGGTAAATTGAGGACAGAAGAAATTGCACATACTGAAGGTTCTACTATGTATGACTAGTGACCGGGAGAAGACCAGAGTCTTCGGACCCCTAATTTTTGTGGTTTTACCCACTATTCCACTTCTCAAAATTTGGGGTCTTAAATTGTCAGTAACGTAGTGTGAACTCCAGTTCCTCCCAAGCACACTTTTTTATGAGTTGCATTTTATCTGTGTATGAATAGTATGACCGGGATGTCTGGTGGAAGGTAAGGTCATTCACAAAGTTTAAGGGACATGTTTAAGACTGTGCATGTACTCAACGTAAGGATTAGAACAAAAAACCGAACCTAAGACTCTATCTATGTTCAGTACATTTTTCACTAAACCAAAAGCTTCTGTTCTGAATGTGCATTCAAGCCAGAGCATATTGCCATGCTAGGGGGAGAGGGAGGGAGGCTAGGGCAAAAATATGTAAATGAGCACCTGCTGAAGACCACCAGAGCCACCTGCTGCTTGGATTCACATAGCCACTTGTGGACCTCTTTATGTTCGCTTTTCCCCCTCAGTTGTTCAGAACATGGAGCGAGGATTATCTTCTCTAATGGCGGCGTTTTTAGGCCTCAGCAATTATCAAGATTATCTCATATAATAAACTTGCCAAGAAGTGTTTGCTTGATTTAGTGGGCTAGTGTCTTCAACGCTTGAATAGCCAGTTAAGTTGAATCTTAGATAAAATGTGGCCTGGGACAATACTTAAAGTTGACTGTATAGATTCCCAGAGTCAGAATAAGTTATTTATTCTACCTTTTGCTGTATCTCTGATTTATGATTCTGGGATCTTTTAGAGCCTGCACCAAATTGCACCAGTGTACTCCACTATATGCCTTTCCTAATACTGTTAGTGTCTTTTAAAAAGTCCTTTAGTAGATCATTCCATAAAAATGATGCACAGTCACACAGAAATTTCAAAGCATACATAGAAGAAGAAAAATGGAAATAACAAAAGACACAAGTAATCACCACCCAGGTTTTATAAGCCTTAACTTAACACTGTTAATAGTACCATTGTGCCTGGATGGGTTTTTATGTTCACACAGAAGCAAAAACTAGCAAACTAATCTGCCAAATAACTCATAAGAAGATCCTTCTTCCAAAAAAAAAAAAAAAAAAATTGTGGATATAACTCCTTGTTACCATTCTTCCCATAATCCTCTTTCCACTCTGGCTGTTATGGCAAAGCTGGATGGATAAGATAGTTCATAGCTGTGTGCTCATTAAGGATCTGCACGTGCCACCATTCTCTTTCTGAATCAGACTCCTGGAAACAAGAATTTCTAAATAAAATAATTCAGCTATTCTATGGTACCAAATAAATAGGTACTATGGAGTAGAATTTGGATGATGGTTAAGAAATTCCTATAGTATATAAAAATGAAAACATGTCATACTGTAACTGTATGTATATATTACATATTTATATATACATTACATGTGAGTGAAATTATTTGATGCATCACATATTAAAGAATATGAAGAGCAAGCTTTCTTGCAATGCAGTACATCATATTAGTAGTTCATTTTTAATGAATGGTACAGTATTAGGCAGAAAGTGTTGGGGAATATGGTAAATAGATGTTCAATCACTTATGGAAATGAATTCATTCTACTTTTAGGTCTTCTATTCCTCTGTGTTAGTATGTTATATTAAATATCCACGTTTGTCAATAAGTAACAGTGAATTTGTACTAGTGGTTCCTTTACCAACAACGTTTTAACAAGACATTCAATTATGTTTTGCTTTCTTTACATGGATAAATCAAGAATGTAAAAACAGATGCCATAAATAAGATTCCTAAATATATAGGTAAGTTATAAAAATATGTATGCTAATCTAACTCTACAATGAGGAGTGTCCAGCCATTTCTTTGTGGTCATACATTGGAAGAGTAAGCGTTGTCTCGGACCACACATTAAGTATGCAAACACTGATGAAAGCTGATGACCAAAAGAAAAGGTCGGTGCATACTTTTCATTATGTCTGATGCCACTGGTCAGCAAAACAAGCCTCCAATGATGTGCACGTGGCCCACAGATCGGAGGTGGGACCCTCCTGATTGCATCCTCAAGATTATTTACTTAAAAATGCAAGAAAAATTGCATTTTCACATAATTAAAAAGAAATCTAACTAAATTTTTAATTACCTCTCTTGAGATTTCCCTTTTAATCATTATGCTTCCCTAATTAAAAAAAAATGTGGAATATGGTAACAAGTATTAAAGGAATAACTTAGCTCTTAGATCGTCTGTTTTGTGGCTAGTCATTTGCAATATTATTTCACTACAAAGAATACTGTTCAAATTATTTTCAATACTTTTAATAGTCCTCTAAAATTTCAGTTAGAATAGTTTTTAGTTTGACCATCCAGACTTGTTAACCAGCTGTCACTGAGAGTGTAATGGAAAGTTCTATGTGTTTGGAAACGGAGAGCTGCTGGCTGAACAATTTCTCACTTAGCCTCACCAGCCAAAAGACTCTTTGGCGTCCATCAAACCACTGTCGAGGGCTACATTGAAAAAAAATGTTTACTAGTGTCACAGATATAGAAATTACATTTTTAAAAATTCTGCACTTTAATTTTACTTTTCCTAAGCATTTAACAAAATTTCAGGTTTAGGTATGCTCCTTTTCCACTGGGGAGCTATTTTATCTCTCTCTCTTTCTCCTTATTGCCTGCCGGGGATTGCATGTACCTGCAAATACTATGATGACCTCATTTCTTAAACTATTTTTATTAGCTTTATAGCAATAAAAAATAAATTTTATTTTCACTGTTTTTATATGCACCATTCACATATTTTTTACCTTACTACTGAAAACCCAAGGATGCCATCTCATTTTCCGTAATACTGAATTTTTAAGTTGCACTAAATTATCAGTTTTTGGAATTTGCAAAGAAGCTTAACGGAATTGATAATCAGCTGGGCAGGAAAAATTAGTTATAATCTCTCTAATGGAGTATCAGCTGTGTTGGTCTTATACTTTCAGATGTCCAACAGTTTGTGTAGTCATGGCGTATCTTACAATAACTGAGATGGAAGGGATTTTTAAAATATCATCTGGTTCTAACCATTTGTGTTCCCAATGGAACAATTCCCAATTGTCATTAAGCTGTGGTTCTTAACACTCTTGCTTTATTGAAGTTCTAAGTGATCAACAAGCATTTACTGAATAAACTAATTTTTTGTGATCTTAATTCCTTCCATTATTCAACTTTTAAATGTCTAAAACACATAATGATGTTCTCTTGGCTTACTTTGATATCAGGCATTCTAAATATGACCTGTGAGGCTCTATATCACACCGCCACACAAAAGTGTGAAGAAGTTATCTTGTACCAGCTTGCAAGTGCTAAACTTTCAGGAATTTTGTGAGCTGGCTGTTAGATGAAGATATTATTAAAAAATAATTACCTAAACATAAAACTTAATCAATTGCATTAAAAATAAGAGCAATGAATACTCAAAAATCCTTTGGTTCCTAATTATTGATTACATTTTATTATAATCTTGAGGGTTTTTTGCATCTATTTAATGGCGTGCTACTGGCAGTTCTTCTCAACTCAGCATTTTAGGATATTATGCTGGTAGTTGAAACTGGCCATGGTGGGAATATTTACACCAAAGAAGTTGGCAAATGCTAAAATTCAAGACTTGATTTATTGTTTTGCTAACTGTGTAGAGTTAAGAAAGTGATAAAGAAAATATTAATAATACATATTAAACTTAAAAAGAGTCATATCTGCAACTGTTACTTTCTGAATATCACACAAAATTAGGAAATATTCTACTGCTATTGTGAATAGTGCTACAATAAACATGGGGTGCAGATAAACTTCAAAATACTGATTTTCTTTCCTTTGGGTAAATACCCCGGTAGTAATATTGCTGGATTATATAGGAGTTCTATTTTAGCATAGAGCTCTCTTTTTTGTTTGGTGACAAATCTCTATATTGTTTTCCATGGTTGGTGTACAAATTTATATTGCTACCAAGAGTGTGTCTATGAGAGGTCCCTTTCCTTCATGTCCTCACCATCATCTGTTATTTGGGGTATTTTTGATTATAGCCATTTGAACAAAGGAAGGTTAATATCTCATTGTGTTTTAAATTCCCTTTTCACTAATGATTAGTGATGTTGAGCATTTTTCATATACGAATTGGCCATTTGTATGTCTTCTTTTAAAAAATGTCTATTTATTCTTTTTCTATTTTAATATTTTTTTTTCTGTTGAATTGTATAAGTTCCTTACTAGGCCCTCAATTAATGAATAGTTCACAAATATTTTCTTTCATTTTGTGAGTTGTCTCTTCACTCTTGATTGTTTCCCATGCTGTGCAGAAGATTTTTAGATTAAGGGAGTTCCATTTGCCTATTTTTGGTTTTGCTTTTATTGACTAGACCAATGTCTTGACCTAAAGTTTTTTTTCTGTATATTTTATTCTAGTAGTTTTAAAGTTTGGGGTTTTATGTTTAAGTCTTTAATCCACCTTGTGTTGATTTTTGTATATGGTGAGAGATAAAAGGTTCTACTTTAATTCTTCTGCATATGGATATCCAGTTTTTCTAGTACTGTTTATTGTAGACAGTGTCCTATCCCCAGGGCATGTTCTTATTGTCTTTGTTAAAGATGAGTTGGCCTTAAATATGACGATTTCTGGGTTCTCTATTCTGTTTCAATTGTCTATGTGTCTGTTTTTATACTAATACCATGCTGTTTGGGTTACCGGAGGCTTGCAATATCTTTTGAAGTGAGGTAATGTGATAATTTCATATTTGCTAAGGAATGCTTTGACTATTTGGGTTATGTTTTGGTTCCCTAGGAATGTTAAGATTGTTTTTTTTTGTGTCTGTGGACAAATGTCATTGGCATTTTATCTGTAGATTGCTTTAGGTAGGATGGTGGTTTTAATAATATTAACTCTTCTGATCAATGGGCATGGGATATCTTTCCATCTGCTTGTGTTGTCTTCAATTTCTTCCATCAGTTTTTGGTAGTTTTCCACATAGAGATATTTCATCTTCTGAATTAAATCTTTTCTTGGGTATTTTATCTTTTTCATAGCTAATATGAATGGGATTTCCATCTTGATTTCTTTTTCAGCCAGAAAAAGATTTTGTATCCTGCAACTTTACTGAATTTGTGTATCAGAATCAAGAGGTTTTTTTGTAGAGTCTTTGGGTTTTTCTAAGTGTAAGATCATAGCATCTATAAAGAGGGAAAATTTGACTTATTTTCCAGTTTGGATTCTTTTTATCTCTTTCTGTCTCTGATTGCTCTGACTAGTGCTTCTAGTCCTATGTTGAATAGGAGTGGTGAAAGAGGCCTATGGGATACAAAAAGGCAGTGCCAAGAGGGAATTTTATAGCAATAAACACCTACAACAAAAAGTGGAAATATTTCAAATAAACAATGTAATTAAACACCTTAAGACACTAGAAAAGTAAGAACAAACCAAACCCAAAGTTAGTACAAGGGAAGAAACAATAAAAATAAGAATACAACTAAATGAAATAGAAACAAAAAAATAAATAAAAATGATCAATGAAATGAAATGTTGATTTAAGAAAACAGAACAAGAAAATAACATACTCTGTCAATTAGACTTACCAAGAAAAAAAGAGAGAAAAGCCAAATAAAATCAGAAACAGAAAAGGAGACATTACAAATGTTACCACAGAAATGCAAAAGATTATCAGAAACTATTATGAACAACTGCGCACAAACAAACTTGGAAACCTAGAGGGAATGGATAAATTTCTTTTACATCCTGGCATACGCAGACAGGTTACGGTACCTGGAAGCCTATAGATAAAGCTGCTTGCTTCTGGAGAGCAAAATTCTGATATCCAGCTTCTCCTAGCTCTATCAAACCACACTGGAGCTGGGGGAAATCTCATCACACACTTGTGACCTATTCCTACTGGTTGGAATGCTTTGAATTGTGATTATGGGATAGACACCTGCATTGCTCAGTAGGTATTTTGTGGCTGTATTTGACATGCCGTGTAGCAAAGATCCAACTGGGTCAAGAAGCAGTTGCTAGCAATCACACAGAGATCTTGTAACACAGTATACATAACCTAGCACAAGCCACGATCATTACTGAGAACATGATTGAAAGCACATGTTTTATGGATTAGGACTCAAGAGCCTTTGATAGGGTATTAGAAATACTGCAATCGAATCCTTTCATTAGGAGTGAGAACATTTGATACAAAGGAATTTATGTCTTTTCTTCTCTCTCTCTCCCTTTCTTTTTTCCCTTAGGTGCTGTGACATGAATCTGATATGGTATTTCATGTCTGGAGAGGAAAGTATTGACTTGATAGTGGTTCAGTGACCAGAATGTAAGCTTTGTGAACTTGGGGGCATTGCTGTTTTGTTAACTCGTGTATTTCATGGTCTGGTAGAGTGTATAGCTCATGGCAAGAGTTTCATAACATTTTGCCAAATGAACAAATGAGTGAATGAATGAATCGTCTGGGGTCGCACAGTTAGTGACAGAACCAAAAGGAGAACAAAATTTTTTCATCTCCCAGCTCTTGGTTTTGATCCACTGTGTAAGGCTGTATGTCACATAGTTATCAACAGTCTGTGAATAATTCACCATGCAGCATAAGGCACAAAAGGTCATGGACACATTCTAGAATTGAAAAGTTCATTGTAGATGCACTTTTTTTTCTCTGCACATAGTAGGTGTTCAAAGCATTTTCTTTGGAAGAGGAAACAGCTCCCAGAGGTGCATTTGCTCCTCGTCATACTCTGAGGCGATGGAGTTGGAATCCAATAGCAGGTCATGTTGATTCCAAAGGTGGTGTGTGATTCATGAGCCCACATGGTCTCCCACCTTCCTGTCACTCAGGTGAGGGGTAGTTATGATGTTTTGTCATTTTCTTCACTAATTTGCTATCTTTATGTCTGTCTTTATTTCCCATTAACTAGGTGATGAAAGACAAAAACTCTCAATAAGTATTACCAATATGCTCTGTCCGTAAGCAGTGAAATCAGAGAAAGCACTGTCCCTGAAAACTTAGGTCACTCGAAAACTCATGAAACATTAGTCATCAGCCCCACCTGAAGTAAAGGAATCCTTGGTTACATATTTACAGATTTGTATATACATGCCCTTAACAAGATTTAAAAAAATTTTTTGATCCACCTAAGACCAAGTTAATTATAAATCCTCAAACAGATACTTGTGAAATCCTTACCACTCATGTTATTATTAGTCCATCACTCTTTGTCTCTCATGATAATTTATAATAATAAAATGTTTGGGGGAAGAGTTGGAAACTGAATTATTAAATATATTAAAATGCAATGTGGGAGTTTTCATAAACTCTGGCGTAAGAACTACCGGCAAATTGACAGACGTAACTAAATTATGCTGCCTTCCCTTCTGCTGCTTCTCTAGCCAGACGGCAGCGTTTACAAAGCAGACACTAAGGTGTAGCATTAGCAATTACCACATTGTCTATGATTTTTTTTTCAAATTTTATGGAACAAGGAAAGTTTACAGAATTTAGAGTAATTAAAAAAACTTGTATGATTTAACTTTTTAAAAGGACTTTGGTCTGAAAAATGTGGGTCTGTAGGTTTGTGGTTAATACCATCAAAGAATCTGGATTGCATTATGAAAGAGATGGTTTATTGACACATTGAAAAGAGTACATTAAATAGTGTGAGTTAGTATGTAGTGACTTAGACAAAACCTTGCAGGGTTTGGCTAATATAGCAGACAGCGCATCATATGGTTAGCTAATCACTGAGTCTTTCAGGACATACTTGGAAGTAAAATAGGCATACAAACAAGAAGAGTTTAAAGACGAGTAAATTTTGAGCTTGCTATGCAAATGTAACAAACAATTGGTTTCTCCATATAAGCTGAGCAAATAATTGGTACCTTTGTGTTTGCAAAGATTTATTAATAATTTTATACGCAGAGGCATATTTATAAAACAAATCGACATTTATCTAGCCATACAAAATTAATAGCTAATGCAATCTGAGTAGAATGAGAATTCAGAAAACTCTCTAAAGTTGAAAATAATTGGGCTGAATTAAATAAGAAGGCATTTATATGAAATGTCCAGAATAGGCAGAGCCTTAGAGGTAGAAAGTAAATTAGTGAATGACAGAGACTGCGGGAAGTAGGGAATGGGAAGTAACTACTAATTAATAGTTTGAGAGTCATAAAAATGTTTTAGAATTAGATAATAATAATGGTTGCACAACTTGATGAATACCCTGTAAGCCATTAAATTGTACACTTCCAAAGGAAGAATTCTATGGGATTTGCATTATATCTAAAAAAATTAAAAAGGAATTTATGGTCAACAATCTGGGAAGAGAATAAAAACATTTGAAAAACAGAAGGAAACTTAACACCATAAATTAGTTTTATTTTGCACATGTAGTCAGGTGAAACCTAGTTGTATTCTCATTAACTCCTGAATTAAAACATGCATGAAAGTAGAAGTATATTATCTCTATTATCAGTTAGCTTTTTTTTTTTTTTTTTAGGTATTCTAACTAGGATTCATGTTTTAAATATTTTATCATAACACGTATCTTATTTAAATACTATAAAAATGAAGGCAATGCTATATTCAATGCAGATAATTTGATTGTCTATTAACACAAAAAACATTTAAAATTAAAACAGTTTGATTGGAAAGAATTCAGTAAGGGACTGGGTAAAAAAGGAATTGTTAAAAAAAATCAAAACTTTCCTATGAATTATCAACAAAAAAGTAACAATATAAAGGAGAGCTTTTTCACAGTAACAGAATAATAAAATAATAAAATACTAAGGTGCTAAATTCATGATATATGTTCAAAGATGAATATATGGGTCTCAGAGATAGGTAATTATAGGAAAGTAATTTCTACAGATGCTACAAAAGTTAGCAATAGATGTAAAAATGTTTAAAGTTGCTAATACTCAAAGAAATTAAAATGCAAATATTAATAATATACCACTGGCTAATAGAACTCCAGCAATACCTAGTGTTTGAATGATAGTTCTTAAATGGGTTTTCCCATTCATAGACTATTGATTGGGATTGAAATTTCCATCATGTCTCTCAATGACAATTTGTCAACAATCATCAAAAACTTTCAAAATGTGCATAAACTCTGACCCAGTAATTGCTGCTCTCAGAACACATCCTATCCTAAGGAAATAATTATATTAGTACTCAGAAATATATATTTGAGCTTTTTTGTGCTATCTTTTTTCTAATGGTGAAAATTTTAAACAGTATCAAGTAGGTTAAATGCTATGCCTGTGGTGATACTATTTTCTATAAATAGTCATAACAATATTTTCAGTCTCACATGCTCCTCCTCAACTTTGCCACTTCTACACTTAAGAGTTTGAGTCTGTTTCCCCTCCTCTTGAAACTAGGAAGGACTTTCTGTCTCCCTCCATGAATAGAATATTATCAATATAAAAATGGTCGTGGGTGACTTTAGAAACTAGTTTCTAAAAGGCAATGTGACTTCCACCTGGCTCTCTCATTTTGGGGAATTTTCTCCTTTGAAACCCAGCTACCATGTTGTGAAGAAGCCCTGGCTATGTAGTGAAGTCACATGTCGTAGAGAGCCCCAATTTAGGTCCCTGTCAACAACCAGAATCTACTGGTGATGTGAGAGGCTGATATTTCAGATGATTCCAGCCTCCTGTCTTTATCCCATTACAGTTAATACTAAGTCAACCAGAAACAAGTTATTGAATTCTTCCAAACTGAAGATTTGTGAAAAAAACAAATGCTGTCCTTGTGTTAAGTCACTACATTTGGAAGTGGTTTATTTACATAGCCATAGCAAAACCAACAATGACACATCTAAAAATGAAATATTTTGAAGAAATTTCAAATGAAAATATAGGTGAATATTTTTAAAACATTTACAGTTACAAGGTACAACATAGAAAATGGACAGTTTAAAACAGTATATTAATATAATAATATATGTTATGTGTATTCCTGTGCATATATGTATATATGAAATTACATATGTGCAGTGAATTTAATGGACTTAAATGAAATTACATATGTGCATAAGAATACACATAAATTGAGATGGATGCCAGCGGCCTCACGATGGCCTCACGCCACCCCCCACCCGTAAGGGGGCTGGGTAGAAGGAAGGGGAAAAAGAGGTAAACGAAATGGTGTCAAGTACCATCACTCTTAGATCAGTCTTAGATTGGGCCAGAACAAAACAAGATAAGAGCTAACAAGCTCAGTGCTGTCATGATGAGGGTTAACAAGCTAAGTGCTGTGACAAATTGTTTTACTTATTCACTAATTGCCAAATCTGCTTGATATGCTCCCAGATCTGCTTTATGTGACTGTTATGTTACCTTTATGTTATCTATCTGCACAATTGTTATCTATCCACTAAATTGCAACGTTTGCTTCTGTAAAAGGGGTCATTGTGACCCCAGGCTTGCTTTTTGCTTTTTTTTGCCAATTTTTCAAAAACCCCAATCTCAGACCCCTCAATGATCTCTCACTTAGTCTTCCTTAGACTTTGCTGAGACACCCCCGCAGTTAATAAAAGACTCCTTTTTGAACTTCTTATTTGAGTCAGTGGTTCTTATCTTGCTCCATAATAAAATATCCAACAGCTCATATATGAATGCATAGAAAAAGAGATTGCTAAAGTATTTACGCAAACTTAAAGAGGGATTATCTTCAAATATTTTAAATCAAGAGAAAATTTACACCTAATTTTTATTCTTTCTCATTTTGCTTATCTTGCTGTATTTTATAATTTTTATGCAAGTGAAGACTGATCATTTGTTCAATAGTGGACTTAAAAATCAACAGATGAAATACAAAATATATAGGAACTTGTTCCATAACTTTTTGTTTGTTTGTTGTTTGGACAGAGCGTCTCACTGTGTCATTCTCAGTAGAGTACTGTGGCATCACAGCTCACAGTAATCTCAAAATCTTGGGCTTAAATGATTCTCTGGCCTCAGTCTCCCAAATAGATGGGATTACAGGCACCTGCCACAATGCCTGGCTAGTTTTTTGTTGTTGTTGCCACTGTTGCTTAGCAAACCCCAGCTGGGTTCGAACCTGCCAGCCCCGGTGCATGTGGCTGGTGCCCTAACCACTGAGCCTGGGGACAAGCCACCCATAACTGTTTTTTAAAAGTTGAATACAAGTTCAAAGAATCCTTTAACTACCAAAGTGCTAATGCAAACTTAGACAGTAATTATGAAATTTCAGAGTCTACATGACTGAGAAAACAGATCTACTGTACAATACACTCAACAGATCACACTTTGGGGAACCAAAGCATACGTAGCACAGCAATTGGATTTCTTCCAGAAAACTGACCAGGATGGTGACAGGAAGAGGGGGCATCTTTACATCAGAAAAGAAACAAACACAGCAGATAGAGTTAGGCAGAAATGGGTTAAACTTCATCTGAATAATTTCAGAGAGAAAGAGTTAAATACTAAATGATAACCTCAAGGAGATGTATTTGGTTCAACCTAAGACAATACTTCCAATTAAATCGAGCTATTCAAAAATTGGTCAAACAGATGCTGAAAGTAATGCTTCCTTATCTCTGCTGTTCATGAGGTTTCCAGGTGTCAGGATGCTTAGAGAACTTTGAGCTTCATGAAAGATCTAGCCTGATATCATTTGAAGTCCTGCCCTTGCCCAAATCTACAAAACTCTCTGTCCCAGGATCAGAGCCCTAACAATGGGCTAGCTGAGCAGTCCCCTGTGCAGTTGCTCTTTACTGTAGTTTTTTTCTAACCTCCTTATTTTCTGAATTCCCAGTCTCTGCTAATTAGCACAGCTGAGCTAACTTTGGCAGCAACTTTCTAAAAATTAAAGACTGATATTTTTGAAAATGATGTGTATCTTAATTAAGTCTCCTCATTAGAACTCCCCAGCTTTGACTGCCTGCTTTACACAGCACATAGTAGACATTCATCTATTCCTTACGTAATTTGATTAATGCACACAGCTCATTTTAGTCATTTCAGCCCCACAAAGTGACATTTAGGCACATTTTCATCCAAATGGACTGAGTGTAGATCACTTCTTATGCATTTCTGTTAAGTCCCTGACACACCTGAAATGCTGGCTGGATGTACATACGAGATTTTTACCAAGTCGTTTAAAGGCAGGAAATATATTTCCCTCCTTTTCTACTAGCAGTTTTATTAGGGATGGATTTAAGCAGATCATTTGAAAGAAAGAAGAAGAATGTTCTCTATGAGTTTTGTTGAGACCAGAGTAATTTTCTATCATGCAAACCCTCACCTCTAGCACTGCCCTCTTCTCAAATACGGCTAACACTGATGGAGTTCAGGTGGGGTCCACATTTATGATGAAATTTCACCCTGTTTAAATGTAGTCCCAAGTCTCTAAATCCATGAGAGGTGGGCGAAATTTTCTTGGAACTTTCTTTACACTTTTTCATTCATGTTCCAAACGAGTAGGGTGGAGGTGTTTTGAAATTATTAACATACTCCCATAAAGTTATAATTGTTTTCCTTAGAATTTCATCTTGATATGTTCATTCAATACCTGGAATCAGTATGTATGAATCATAGAACAATTTTAAAGGATCTACAAAATGATCAAAATTGATTTATTAAACTACACCGAAAATAAATTTAGACAGTTCTAAGTAATATAATACTATCCTAACTAAACTTTACCTAACAATGGCAGAGAAACTCTGCATGACATTCAGTAGAAAATAAAGATACAAAATAGATCTGTAACATTTAAATGTTCCATATCCTAGAAAATTTACCTTTGGAATATATCTTACAAAACAAAACATTTGCTGTACAAAAAAAATGCCCCTAAGTAAAGAGAATAAGAACGGAAGTAAAGAAAAGAACATGTGACCCCATTTCAGGGTGGGCAAGGGACTTAAAGAGAAACTTCTCTAAAGAAGACAGACGCAAAATCTACAAACACATGAAAAAATGCTCATCATCCTTAATCATCAGAGAAATGCAAACCAAAACTACTTTGAGATATCACCTAACCCCAGTAAGAGTAGCCCACATAACAAAATCCGAAGACCAGAAATGTTGGCGTGGACGTGGAGGAAAGGGCACACTTCTACAGTGCTGGTGGGAATGCCCACTAATACTTTCCTTCTGGAAGGATGTTTGGAGAATACTTAGAGACCTAAAAATAGACCTGCCATTCGATCCT
>CAUYPK010048249.1:0-16410 GCA_963574355.1 Loris lydekkerianus | reverse complement strand
TGAATTTCGGCTCTTTGCCTCTTATAATTATTTTGTATACTGTGGCTCTTTGCCAAGTTTGGATTTTGTTATGCTGCTTCTGAGGAGGGACCTCTGAGGAGCGATCTCCGAGCGCGTAGTCGAACTTGTTCGCCACCCCTGTCCTAGGTCTACCAAATGGTGTGATAGCAACCTTTACATCATGCTCTTTCAAGGCCTAAAAAGTTTTTATATTTATGTATTTAGCCTTGAAAACCACTGGAAAATAGAATTATATTTGTAAATGTAACGAGTTTAAAAATCTTATTGATCAGACAGTTCATCCCTAATGCGGTACCTTTTATAACATGATATTCGGTAGTTCTTTTTGAGGAAAAGGAGGAGGATCAGTCGAAAGACATGAGAGAATCATTTCCACAAGCAGCCAAATACATAAATCCCCCACACTAATTGGCCAATAGTGTGACTGTAGTTCTGACTTCATCTTGCTGATGTGTGTCTCATATCCCACTCCCATTCATGCCCCAAACCTTCCACTACAGAATCTGCCTGACCTGATGTCTAACAGTCTGACACTTGTCTCTAAACATGGCCTTTTAACCCCTTTGTCCTTACATAATACTTTTCAAATTGTCTGACAATAACTGGAAAAAACACAGAAGAATGTCAAAGTTGTACTTAAGACTACAGATCCAGAAACTACAGGAATAGTGTCCAAAAACTGTAAAATAATAATTATGAAGTATTCCTGATGATTATTTTTATTATATACCGAATTAATGGTCATTGTCCATCTTCCTTGCTGTTCTGTTCCAAAAATGATGGAATATTCGTCTTCATTCAATCCTTGCAATTGATCTAAATAAGTGCAACATCCATGTAGATAATCCAGAGATTTTCTGTTCTTTGATCACCAATAACTTGTCCTTCCCTCTGCTTATGCCAGCAACTCCTTAGAAACTGCTATCATCATTATTTTTGTTAATTCCTGTTTATTTTTTGCTCTTGGGGCATTGTCATCTTTTTAATATTGAAAAAAAATAAAAAAACAGCAGAAATAGAAATCTGAAGTGTCAGATAGGACAAAACCAAGGGTAGGGAGAAAAAAGGCAACAGCAAAAGGAAGAGATGAGATGTTGCAAAAAAAGATGGCATCTCATCCCCTCTCTGGGGAATAACTCATTTAGGTGGCAGTGTGCACCTTCCCACACAAGTCAGGGATGTTATTATTTTTTTTGTGGGTAAGAAAAGGTGGGTATGGGGAAGACGTTTCTGGAGGCATATGGACTAAAGCCAATTTCCCTCTCCTGATTCCATTCTCTAACCAGGGGAAAGGAAGAAATTCCAGTGTATGAGTGAGGTGATGTATGAGAGAGGAGCAGTCCACTTGGCTGAAACGGAACTCTTCTTCTTCTTTTTTTTTTTTTTTTTTGATCTCTGGTGTCACAGCTCACAGCAACCTCCAGGGGACTATGCATTTCTCCGGTAGGAGAAATAAGTGGAGTCTAAATCACTTAAATGTGAAGGGATTGTCCTTTAACAGAGAGTGGGACTTGTCTTCCAATTTCACAGGAGAAAAGAAAACATCAGAGGCACATACATTAACCATTTCAGCTAAGAAAGGTGAAAAACTCTGTCTCAGGCACCCACCACAACGCCCAGCTACAAAACAGAACTCTTCAATGGACAGAGCTTGTAGAGAGACTGAAAATGGGGATATATTATTGAAATGTCCCTTGAGGCTGAGAGATGGAACCTGAAAATAACAGGAAGTTATTTAATATTCTGAATGTCCTTCCCTTCTCCGAAGTTAGTGTGGATAGGAAAATTTCACATACTTCCTTAGAGTTCCTTCTATCTGCTATCTTCTACTCCTCCTCCTCTTTGCTACTATTGGGTTTAGAAAGATGGTCATTACCTACATCCTTAACACCCGTTTGGTTCTAAATGGCATCTGGATGAGACTAAGTGTGAGACTTTTAAAGAGTATATTTGAGCAAACAGTGATTCATGTATATAAGGCAGCTCCAAAATGAAAGTGGTGCTTCCATGAAATGGAAGTTCCTTGAAGGGAACACAAGGGGAATGCCATTACAGAGTGAACAGGGAAGTAAAACAAGGTAAATATTTGACTGGTTACAGTTATGCAGTTGCCTATTTGGTCTATCTTGCTGGAAAGTTCCTAATTATGTAACTTAGTTGGCAGATTTTGATTGGTTAGCCTTATGTTTTTGTTTTTGTTTTTTAAATAAATATAGGCGTTTATAAAGAATAGCTCAAATTTCCTTTATGCTTGCTAATCATGTAAGATTAGGGTTACTTATGAGGTCTAATTGGATTTGTCTGCCCAGGGATTGGTCAGGCCTGATTTCCATGTTAGTTTACTTTAAGATATTAAACCAAAAATGATGGAATATCTAAACCCCCAAATTTATGTATCCTAGTTGACAAATATTTTCCATGCATTCATTTTATTAATACTTCCTAAACTGGCCTGATAGAAATAACTTTTCACTTTCATGGAAAAGTGCAATACATTGACCCCACCTTTACACTGTTTATTTATTTGGACAGTCCATGTTTGCTTTCTTCTTTATTCATTGTATTAATAGATCCCGTAGTTCATTCTTACAATCACTCACGTAAAGTTATCCTTAACTCTTTTGTCCATTTATTCTCAGATATATTTGTTCAAACCTTCCATATTTTGCTCCCTGCTGATGACTTTAACTTTTATGTCATTGAGAAAGTAACAGCTGTGAGACCAAGTTTTTCACCATTCTTAGCTGAAATAGTTAATGTATGTGCCTCTGATGTTTTCTTTTCTCTTGTGAAATTGGAAGAAGAGTCCCACTCTCCATTAAACGACAATCCCTTCACATTTAAGTGATTTAGACTCCACTTGTTTCTCCTACATTACTTACATCTCCTTTTCAGAAGAATTATTCCCATTAGGAATTAATAACCCTTTAAAATATGACCAAACTAAAATGATAATCTTCCCTTGATTCTTCATCTCACTTAAGTTCTGCTTAATCTTTTCTCTCCTCTTCATAGAAAACATTTTTAAAAAATATTACCTGCTTTTTTTTTCTACTTCCTCGACATTCATTTCCTTTCCACTCATACTAGCTTTCTTTTTTTCTACTCCACTGATCTCCAGGCTTACAAGTCCACTGGGTATATGTCTGCACTCTTGCAAGAAGTTGACCACTTCCTCCTAGAAACAAGTCTCTTCTGTTAGTCTCTCTTGCACTCTGTCCATGTCTGTATTTTCTTTATGATTCTGAAAAGTTATCCGTATCTTTTACTTCTAAAATCTCCAACAAGATTCTTAAAATTGAGATTTCTTCCAAAATTCATCTTTTTTTTTCACTATTTTACCCTTGTGTGATTTCATTCATACTCAACATTTAAATTCCATCTATATATATGCCAACTGCTCCTAAAATAGAATGTGTAATTTAAAAAAATAATTTTCTGAGTCTCCAAATTATATATTTAACTGTCTGATTTGATGCTGTCCTTAAATGTTTACTAAATATCTGAAATATCAGAAAAAATTAACTCTTGGTTTTCTCCATATTCTGTCAGTGACTTTCCCTCTCAAATAAATATAAGTAAGCAAACTCAAATACCCTTCTAGCATTTCAAGCACAAAACAGCAAGATTCCTTTAATTGATATTTTTCCCTTACCCTCCCTATTTGCCCATCAAGTCTACAGATCCAACCTCTTGCTGCTATTGTAAGACGTTATCATAAATCAATCTAGTTTCCCTGCCTGCACTGACATCACTTTAGCAAGGTCACCATATCATGTCTAGACATCTTTAGCTGTCCTTTCTAAATAGTCTGGTCCAGTTAAGTCCATTTTCTGTCTAACTACCTTAATGATGTTTTGAAAATGTGAAGTGCTTCATGCTATTTTCTTCTCAATATTCATCAATGGATTTCCATTAAATTTAATTTAAAGGGCATTCTTTTTGTGTTGTTTACAAGCCCTTTAAAATCTGGCTCTTGTCGATCTCTGGAAACATATTTTTAATTGATTATTCTACTCATCATGCTTTAGTCCCGAAGTGTAAAATGTGAGACCTGTGCATATTGACAGATAACTTTCAATAAGTCTCCTTGTTCTCATATATCCTGCAAGCAGAGGCATCAACTGTCCATTAGTCTACGTGTCGGGTATGTTTCTATAGCAAAAATTTTGGGTAATTCTAGTTAGTCTCCCTCCAAAGCAAGGGGTTTACTTAAAGCCTTGAAAGGTAAAGATAACATCTACACTCAGATAAAAAATGGCAGACTTTTAAAATTTCCATTATAAATTTAGGTTTCTTTCTTTCTTTTTAAATTTACATCTCTATTCTAAAATAAGTGTGAAGGAAGCATGATTCAACCGATTTTTTAAATATCAGTGCACATTTCAACTATTAACTCTTTCACGTAAAGTTAGAGATTCAAACGCCTAGGTTAATCATTTTCATCCAGAATAAAAAATGTACAGCTTCCCTGGTCAGAAAATGACACATTTTAGTCTTCATTTGCTAGTGTCTCAGTAGATAACCATATTTTGGCCCCACTTAAAAGTTTGCTTAATGGGGTTCCTAAAATGCCTTGTCTGAATATATTCCCTACAGGAGAAAATGGAAACGAGGAGGAGAGGAAGCCCGGTGTCCCCGCTGTGTTGTGTGGGCCCCTGGCTCTGAAGTACCTCCTGCTCTGGCCCAGCTCGGCACAGCAGTCCTCCAGGGGACTGCTCTGCTGCTGTTGGGGACTGAAGACAGTGACACCATGTTCTTCCTCAAGCTGCCCAGACCCACCTTCAAGTCCTACCTCCTGCCACTGCCTCAAACTGATGATAAGATCAGTTTGGAACCGAAGATCAAAAAACTGGAGCCAGTTCTTCTGCCAGGAGAAATTGTTGTAAATGAAGTCAATTTTGTGAGAAAATGCATTGCAACAGACACAAGCCAGTACGATTTATGGGGAAAGCTGATATGCAGTAACTTCAAAATCTCCTTTATTACAGAAGACAGATGCCATTATAGAAATTCCATTACAGAAACCTTCTTCTTGGGGAGCACGCTGTCCCTTTAAAGTATATTGAGCAAATTGTCACAGCAAATGTCCACAAGGGGAAGCAAATTTAGATTTCTTAAAATTAAAGTTCCTTTCCTGTAACACATCTGCTACGTATGCAGGTGTCGGCCAGTGCTCTTTGCACCTGTATGAGGGGAACGTATCTGGGAAGATCAACACAAATGCCCACAATCTGAGGCTGCTACAATGTGAGTAATAAATTGTCTGCTGTTTCTGACAGAGGAGTCTCACACCTTTTTCCAGTATTGATGAAATTACTGAAGAATAATTTTTTAAATTGCAAGGAGAGTAAAATCTTAGGCTCTCCACAGTTCTTGATAATGAGAAGGAGTATCATTGAGTCTTAATAGTAAACACCGCAGTCTTCCTCTTTTACTAATCTGAACCATTTATCAGTATTAGAAAATGTGGACAATACATGTAAATACCTAGCTCTAAATTGCTCTTTAAAAGTCATAACTTCAACCTAATCTAGGCCCTTCCTCACTCATGCTACAATTGCTTAGGTCGGGGAGAGATTGATCTTTATGTGAGATGTGCACTTTCAATTCAGCAGGGACTCTCCAGCCTGTTAGGTTGCGACTGAGATCTGCTGCCTTTTGTCATTTGTCATTGCTCTTGCCCTGCCGCTCTCCGTATTGTAAGTTTAAGGGAGAAAACAAAAGCTAAACCCAAAAAACCAGTATGGGAAATAGGACAGAGCATGTTCCTTTCTGTTACCAAAAATATTCCTGTGTGTTTAATATATAATCACACAGTGTCCCTGTGGGAAAGATACAATTAAGATTCCATTAATATGCATAGTGTATCTGGGTGAGAAAAATACAACTGAAGACCCCACTGTTCTACTTAACTCATTTACCTAACCTGACTGGCCCCAATAGTCACTGGAGTCACAATCTCTACTTCAGCCAAAATGCCCTGTTTTCAGGACCTAAACTATGCCTAGGACAGTCCTGCTTAGTTCTCTTTCTTGCTGTTAATCTTAGAGGAGCACATTTTCTGTGGACCCTCAGAAGTCGTGCTTATTTTTTATCCTCCAAATTTAAGTTTCACTATCAAAATGTCAGAGAGGTCTTCTCCAAGCATCTTTTTTCTTTTTTGGCAAAGTCTTACTGTGTCACCCTCCATAGAGTACCATAACATCAGAGCTCACAGCAACTTCAAACTCTTGGGCTTAACTGATTCTCTTGCCTCAGCCTCCTGAGTAGCTGGGACTCACCATAATGCCCAGCATTTTTTTTTTTTTTCAGTGATAAGATAGGATTTATTGGGAAAACAAAGGAATAGAAGCCTATTTTATGGTTGTTTGGCAGGCCTGGGCTGGATTCGAACCCACCAGCCTTGGTGTATGTTGCTGGAGCCCTAACCATGGAGCTATGGGCACCGAGCTGACGCATCCTTTCTAATTAAATCTGTGTGGTTTTCTGCTCTGGCACACTATTATGGTCTCAGTGGCACATGGATTTGTGTAGATTTGTGTAGATTTTAATGTCTATTTTACTACCAGACTATAACTTCCTTGAGGAAGAAACCTTTCCAGGTTTATAAAGCTAGTGCAGAGCAAAGCATGTGACTATCTGATTCAGTATTTGATGAAAGCACTACCTTTAAGTACTTTCTGATAGGGCAAGTTGGACATGCTGAATTTGTATGTGATGTACATGGCATTGAGAAATTTTATTGACAAGGGGCAATTTGGGGCAGTCCCGACTGCTTAAGAATTGCTCTCTTTTGTGAAGTTTGCCCCATTATAGAGTAAGATGTCCCTAGTAAGAAATAAATATAAATCTCCAGATCAGTTGTTGACATGTCATTATACTTTTGTGGAATAAATACTGTTTACCATTTAGGTTATTTATAGATGACTATTCCTAAATTCTTCACCTCTACGTACTCCAACCAGTGGTGTGCTGAAGAAGCTCTTGCTTGTAGCTTTTGCTAATGTCTGTAATATTGGCATTTTTGTGACTGATTTCAGTCTACACTCTGCAGTTAGTGACTTCTACATGACTTGTACATGAAGTCACTAAATGCAGAGGTAGAAAAGATTCAGGCAGTTCAGTTTCATGAACAGGGCAGAGTATCTGGAGCACACTATTTTTTATAATGTCTCCCAAATATGTCTTCATACATATCAAGTTAGCAAATACACAAGCCGCTTAATGGTATTTAGTTTTAGAAGGTTGTGCCTCCATTTTCATTATTTGTTTAGGAAATAACTTGATGCTCTTTTCAATGCTCTATACCTCAATTTGGAAAGCTCTTTTGATTTATTTCATATTAAAGCTTATTTAAAGTTAAGATGGTTTAACATTGCTGAATTTTAGATGAACATATCTTTTTTTTTTTTTTTTTTTTTTTTTAGAGACAGAAATCACTTTATTACCCACGGTAGAGTGCCATGGCGTCACACAGCTCACAGAAACCTCCAGCTCCTGGGCTTAAGCAATTCCCTTGTCTCAGCCTCCCAAGTAGTTGAGACTACAGGCACGCCCGGCTATTTTTTTGTTGCAGTTTGGCCAGGGCCTGGTTTGAACCTGCCACCCTCTGTATATGGGGCCGGCACCCTACTCACTGAGCTACAGGCGCCGCCCTAGATGAATATATCTTTTAGTAAATTTCTTTCTCATGTTATCCTTGTCTCTTAAAGGTAGATAATTTCATAAGGAGATGAAAGAATTGAACATTATATCATTATACATTATATCATTAAACAATTGTAATGTATAAACACATCTTTCAACACATGTACATATTATGATATAAATGTATATTATACATTATGTCATTGTATTATTCACTTTAGTTTCACGTATTAGAAATGTGATTAAGCTACCATAAGAAAAAATAGAATTTGATTATAAGTATGCATATATTCATATATTTATATAATATGAATATTACATGAATGCCTATATATAATAAAGGAAAACATTAATATGATTACTACAGACATTATGGAATTTTTTCATTCTTTTTTGAAAACTGTTCTTTCCTTCATGTATTGTGGTTTCTGATGTGAGTTCCCTGAAGCAATATTCTTAGCTACAATAATAACAAAAACTTTACCTCTTTTATTTCTTGTTTCTTTTACATTTAGTCTATGTGCTTTTTATAATTATCTGTTTTCTGTAATGAGACCTTATTTTTATCTTCATTTTATTCTAGAAAAAATGGAAAAAAGAAAGATTAAGTAACTTGAAATTATGCACATGTAAAAGGAACAGGATTTGATCCTATGTACTTTGACTTTAGAGAATTTAGATTTTATGCTTCACTGCTTCATTCTCACAGAATTATCCCAGTAGAACATGGGTTGGCAAAACAGACACCCTGAAATGAAGATCCGTGTGCAGAAGTTTAATGGACAGTGTTCTCAGAAACAACCTGTTTGTGAAGGTGTGAAGAAAGCAGGGTAAGGCAAGGGGAGAAATTGAGCTGGAAAGCTTGTTCACACACTTGTTCTCCGCAGGCTTGATCTCCCAGGGAGCTCTTCAGGTGTGAATGAAGGCAAGAGGGACCTCTTTTGTACCTCTCCATACAAACTAACTAGTGGTAAGAAGCTGTCAACCGGATGACTCTTGACTTTACCCATGGCAGTTTCCTAGGCTGAGAACAATTCTTGGGACAAACTCTGTTGTAATCCACGAACAAGTTGTGTTCCTGGCAGTGTGGGAATTAGTGCTTTGTTTTAGAAACATGTTCTAGATGGTATACCCAGAAATTCCATTACACTTCATCGCTTGCACTATTTATTTTTTGACATCATTTTATCCCACCTGAAAATAGGTCCTTTAGGATTTTTGTCAGTACCTTTGTTTATGCAACCTTTTATAAGGTGAAAACTAAGGGCAAAAAACTGCAGCTCCTGCTGCCACAGCTGGTCTCAGTTGCTTTGATCCTTTTCATTCTCTACAATCCATGTTCATTCCCCTTACCATTGTTATCACCTGTGCTGGTGTAGGTGGCTGACCTAACAGATGACAAAGGTGCCCATCCCGGTGACATTGGACCTTGGGTCACTGTGGTCTTCTATTGGTTGCTGCATTTGTTTTCAATGTTAGGCAAGAAAGTGCCCAGATATGTTCCCACGATTACTTGAGTGCCAGATGCATTTTTTTGTCTTGTTCTCATTATGTAACAACAGGCCCATCTTGATTGCTCCTGCCAGATGGTGACTCATTTTCTTGCCTGTTGGTCTCTTGATATAGAGAACACAAAGCGACTGCATGGCACATTCAGCTTGCCGTTTAATGGAGCAGTTTGCTTCTGTGATACGTGAGCTCTAAATCCACAAAGCCTAAGTTGCAGTGACAAAAAAGCACCTGAGTTTTTTAATCGAGAGGAGGGATCTTAGAGCATTCATTATAATTAATCTGGGTAACATTTGTCTCCCCAGAAGTAGAACCATCTCCCAAGCTAGACCTACCAGTTTTTCCCCCAGAATTTAGAATTGGCTTTGTTCCTTTTGGGGAGGAACTGTGCAGCTGAGCACCAGCAGAGGTTATTTCCCACCATTTGGAACTGAGAGGTGCAGAACAGTTTGAAAAATTAGGGAAAGCAGATGTGCTAGGAAGCAGAGGAGAGAGACATTGAGTAAAGAATCCTTGACTTCCCCACCTTTCTGATTCTCTGTACAGCTATTTTCTGAGGCCAATCTTGATGCAAATTCATTGACTGTAAGTTTCATTATGCCTGCTCCTTATATGAATTTCCCCTGTGTTTAAACTTACTCATGGTATTTGCAGACAAAATTTAATACCTTTCCCATAGCAACCTGCCCTTTCACCTTTAAGTTATTGTGAAATGAGAGTTAACATCCAAGACATTTTGAAAACTTCAAACGAATATTGGAGTTGGCATTTGATATGGACTGGTGAGCTATGTTTAAAGTGCATGTTAATAGTAACTCACCTGTTACTAATGTGATGTTCTAGTGGAGAAAAAAAAGCACTTGGAGGAAAAAAATTTCCACTTAGATTTTTTTTACTATAAATATAAACATTACTCTAGGAAAAGGAAACATACTTTTATTTATTTAATTTTCATTTTTACTAATGATTTTATCTGGCCATTTTTTTAAGTAGAGAAATGGTTTTAAACTCTAAAATGAAATAGTTTTAAACTCTAATATAATAAAATAATTCCATTATGATTTTTAAAATTTCTATGCTTTGGGAACAAGAGGGCTAGATCAAACAGTCTATTCCATAGTCTGCATTTTTTTTTTTTTGAAAATTATTGTGTATGTTTTAAAAACTCTATAATTTAGAGAGAAGGGAGGGGAGAGAGAGGAGGAGGGAGGGAGATTGGTGTGCTCCCAACTAATGGAGACAATGGAAGGGTATATGGTACACCTCCTGGGTGTGGGATACAACTACAACAGGAGTTTTACCTAACAAATGCAAACATTGTAACCTTATCATTGGTACCTTTATATTAATCTAAAATTTAAAAAAAGAAAAATCTATAATTTGGAAAAATCCTTATCATTACTCATGATTTTGCAAGGAGACTGACTATATTTATAACGATTTGATGCCCTCAGAATACCAGGTCAGGGTGTAGGTGGCAAAATTGCTGCAAAACATAAAACCATTATTACACTTTTAGTTTTGTGCTTCTCTTTAAATATATGATTTCATTACTATATAATTTCTTTGAATAATGCTTTAAGTAGAAAAGACTCAGTAATAACATTGCAGTTTTACCCGGGAGCCTGTACAGAAACAAAGTGGCACATATTTGTTCCTGCGTTACTCGGCAGTATGATGGATGACGGCAATTACTGGAGAGAACAATATTAGTTTTACAGTTATTGTTATTAACTTAAAGTGCTAAGAATAAAATCCCATATTTCACTAGATACTCCAATCACCGCCAAAATATGTGACAGAGGAACATTTTATATTCCCTGTATTTTACACTGGCTGCACAACTAGAAATTGGCAGAGTCAAATCATTTATATCTCCTTATTACCAGCTTGCAGAAGCCATTGAGAATATGGAACTCATGATGGATATTTTTGTGGCAGATGTTTTATTCTCTTCCACTGTATTAAATTTACCATACATTGGTTCCACCGCAGTTTATTAAAGTTTCACAAAGAGATTAGCAGTAGAATAACAAGACATACAATTTGCTTACTCTTGTTCCCCATTGACAAAAACATTTATTTATTCATAAATTTTGAATATCATAAGAGTGGGATATATATGTAGCCAGTAAATATTTAAAAAGACAATCTGAGTCAAGCGTTTTCCTAAATTCTAGACATTTATATAAACTGTTAAAAAGACTTTCTTCTTCTATAAATCAGGTGTATGTCTTCTATGCTCTGAATGTTTGTGTTCCCCCCAAATTCATATGTTGAAATCCCAATTCCCAAGGTGATGGTCTTAAGAAGTGGGAATTTAGGAGGTGATAAGATCATGGGGGCGAGGTCTTCCTGAACGGGACTAATGCCTTTATAATGAGGCTCAAGGGAGGTTGTATACTCCTTCAAATATGTGAAGTTAAAGTCAGAAAATGGCTATTGATAAAGTCCATTGACAGACACTGAATCTGTGGTGCCTTAATCTTGGACTTCACAGGTGCTGGAACTATAAGATAAAATTCTGTTTATCAGAAATTTATTTACCAATGGATGGCATTTTCTAATAACAGCCCAGATAACATCTAAATAAAAGCAATTAATAAGGCACTAACAAAAATATTTGTTTTATACAATATAATATGTTTCATTTTATTCATAAGTCAATGCAGACAGTGGCTAAGACCATTAATTCTGGAGCTGACTTTCTTAGTTTAAGTCCAAGCCTACTGACTACTACGTGATTTGGGGGAATTTATTTAACTACTGACTACTTAATTTTCCTAAGCTATAAATAGGGAAACAAAGGTTACTATTTCACAAAATTGTTATGAGGATTACATGATTTTATAGAAGTAAGGCAGATAGAACAACGTCAGGCATAAATATTGCACAGTTTAAACATTTTCCAAAATTTTGATTCATTTCTAGTTCATTCATCTATTCTATATATCTATTTTCAGAAACTACTACATATAAGCATCAACTCATTATGAAAAATATTATTAAATGCAGTGGCTCATGCCTGTAATCCTAGTAATTTGGGAGGCCAAGGGGTTGGATTCCCTAAGCTCACAGGTTCAAGACCAGCCTGAGCCAGAGCAAGGCCTCCTCTCTAAAAATAGCCGAGCGTTGTGGCAGGCGCCTGTAGCCCCAGGTACTTGGGTCTGAGACAAGAGAATCGCTTGAGCCCAAAAGTTTGAGGTTGCAGTGAGCTATGACATGACAACACTGTACCAAGGGAGACAAAGTGAGACTCTGTTTCAAAAAAATAAAAAATTATAAAAAAAAAATCCCAAATTATTTTAAAACTATGATGACTTGTCGAGCTTACTACCTGAAAATAAGCAGGGAGAAAAAAATTAGACAATAAGTAAAAAGTAATGTTGCTTAGAAGATAAATGTAAAAAGAAGTTGCACATATATTTCAACATAAATACCTTTTTATAAAATAGATTTTTAGATTAGATTTTAAAAAGCTTTATAAACGTTTTGGACAAAAACGAGAGCCTTATTTTCCTTCAATCTACTTTGAGCACATCTATTGTGAAATATGCTCTAATTTCAGTCATTTATCACTCAATCCAAACAACTCTCTGCCTCCTTTTTTTTACTATAGAATGTGAAACGTTGAACACTTCTCCTAGCCATTTTTCAGTAAGATGTAACTTGTAAAAAAAGTTCTGACCATTGAATTTTAAACACACTTCTACCCTTCTCGATAAAAGTAAAAGGCTTGCCATAAAAAAGCTTGTAACTTTTCCTTTCCTCTTGGATACATGAGGTTAGAGCTAAGATAGCCATCTTGCTGCCATGAGGTTACAAGCATGAAGGTTAGAAATACAGAAGCTAGTTCACCATGATATCCTTGAACAGGTATACCAGACCTGGCTTGTCTGTCTCCAGTTTGCAGTTAATTGTGAAAGATAAAGGCCTTCTTCATTTAAGCTACTGTTTGTAAATATCCACACTGTTATCTTTAACTTTCAGAACTAGGCCTACGTGCCCGCCCATAACTTTTCTATCTGTTTATACTCACTAAAACACTAAAAGGGAAAAATAATTTCAGCGAAAGTCCTTAGCTCTTTCCCAAACCAAAATTAAAATAGAATAATAAGGCATCTGGCTGTTTTTAATTTTAATCAGCTTTAAACATTTATTGCATATTCACAGTGTGTAAAGAAGGGCATTTGAATAAGGTTTGAGGTTTTAATGCTATTGAACATTTAGTACACAACTTATCATCATAGATGTTCTATTTCTGCTGCTTCTTGAGAAAATAGAAAATAATTATGTTTCATTGCAGAATCAGTAATTCTTTATCTCGGCAACTAAATTGTAGGTCACTTAAAAGCTGATAATTTTGTTTTTTCCCTTGCATTCTGGTGCAAAATTGTGAACAAAATATATATTCAATAAATCATTATTATTTTTCATTTCAGAATATTAGGGAATCTATATTTTATTTACATACTTTGTGTTTTGCACAAATTGGTCAAGGTTATAAGCCCACCCAGAAAGTGTGCACCATATCCAATAGGTATGAATTTGCCCACCAGCTTCTCCCTCATCTCCTAGCTTGATATTCGTTGAGATTTGCTTCTATATATGCACTTAAGGGTTGATTCATCAGTTCTAACCTGGTATTGGGTACATGGATGTATTTTTCCATTCCTGTGAGGTTTTACTTAGAAGAATGGTCTCCAGTTAATGACTGACTACACCAAAAAATATACTTAACTGTTCAATATTTGTTATGCAAAAATAATAAAATTCTTAAAAATAGTCTTCTAATTAATATGGTTTAAACTATTAATATCTACATTGCACCCTCATAATGTCAGCAGAACATGGTGCCAACAAACAAAACCAATAAGTATCCTCCAAGTTTAGCTTATAAAAATGCAATAGCAACATCTGTCAGATTGGGTTATTAAGATGGCAGATATAACTAGAATTATTTTTTCATAGAATCTTATGTGTGATTTGGTGATCAACTAGTAGCAGGTTATCTAGTCAGTAACACCTTGAGAAAAAAATAAAAATTTCATTTACTATTTGACCATGTTATCTATTTTTGTCTTACAGAATTTTATCATCAATACAAATGTACTCACTGAGGCAATTTAAAAGAGATTCAGGCATAAAGTATAGTTTACCTAAATGATTCTTTAAACCTATTTGAAATCCAGGACTCTGTGACTGTTTCTGAAAAGAAAATAATAGTGTTCAAGGAAAAATTTTTGTCTACATTTTACCCAGAGTAAAATGTTGGTCTTGTGAGACTTGAAACTTGTACAATTTGGGGACTTAAGACACTTCATACAATTCTGGAAGTTGAGACATTTTAAGCAAAAGAATGCAAACTTATTTTTATATGTACATTTTACAAAATCATACAACTCCTAGGAACATGTTATTCAATTTTCTTCTAGTGATCTTCCCTGTGGTTTAAAATTCATTAGCTTCAAAAAAAAAAAAAAAAAATTCATTAGCTTCACCTTAAATATATCACTTCTACTACTAACGATGTTTCTCATGTTAGCCACTTTTCTCTGAGATATTTAAGTTGCCTGCATACCTTTTTTTTTTTTTTTTTTTTTACTTTGAGACAGAGTCTCACTTTGTCACGCTCAGTAGACTGCCCGGGTGTCACAGCTCACAGCAACCTTAAACTCTTGGGCTTAAGTAATTCTCTTGCCTCAGCCTCCCGAGTAGCTGGGACTATAGGCATCCACCACAATACCTGGCTATTTTTTGTTGCAGTTGTCATTGCTATTTTAGCTGGTCTGGGCCGGGTGCGAACCTGCCACCCTGTGTATATGGGGCTGGCACCCTATCCACTGAGCCACAGGCCCTGCCCTGCCTGCATACTTTTATAGTGAATGAGAATTTTATAATGAATGAGAAAAAGGTAATTAACTCCTAGAATTACAAACATTGAACCTGAAGGAAAATCTCTTACTAAGTGGGAATACGTTTATTGAGCACCATGCTATGAGCATCACATGTATTACCTCCATACCTGTCACTAAAGTACGATTGTCTTTATGCCCAACTAATAGACAGCACAAGAGAACATGTACCACAACTAATTTTGACTTAATCTGTAATTGACACTAAATTTGAACACAATCCTTTGTTGTATGTGCTAAATGTGTGTATTTAAAATATGCCTGAAAGTTGTAAAATATCCATGAAAGTTGCTTTCTCCCATGAAGCGACAGATTTTCTACTCTCCAAAGTAGCTCTAAAAATGTGAATGTAAGTTTTCTTCATTCAATTCACACCATTGTTTATTTCAGAATAGTAGGAAAAATAGATTGTGAAGGTGAAATCCTCTTTTACTTGAATTTGCTTGATCTGAAATTAAAGCTCACCAAACTGCTAGGACATAGATCCTTGTTCAGAGTTGTCTTCTATTGTAATTCAATTTAAAATAAAAAACACAGCTCTTATGTCCAGCATTTTTCTTCAGCAAATACATTTCTTGCATTTGTACTTGGTCTATCAGTTATACCTGTCAGCTCACTCACTACTGTTTCTTCTCTGTGTCTGACATCCTATTACACAACAACTTCTATGTCACATTTAGTAAACTCAGAGTCCGTTAGCTCCTATTTTATCATAGGTGTTTTCTTATGTTCTTAATATATTATTATTAAGAGTTTCAAAATGGAAGCTAAAAAACAATTGAGTTAGCTGTTTTCAGTGGGATTTTAAACTTATTTCATAGTTAGTCTCTAAGGAATACCCTTCAGCATCATAATAGCAAGTGTGCATTTATTGCTACTGTAAATCAATTGCTAATTAATTCCGCAAGGTACTGATGGATTTCTTTAGCATTAAGTTTACTTTGGAAGTTTTGTAAGTTACAAATTACCATGGTGTTTTCAGCAATCTTTTTCTCTGTATTATTCTAGCTCCTGTTCTCCAAAGGCCTTATAATGGGTAAAGTCATTCTTATCTATAATAATAACAATAATAATAATAATGCAAAAAAAGTAAAAAAAAAAAAAAAAAAAACACATTTGGGTTTCGGCAAGAGACTTTAAATACTTGCCTCAACAAGAAGGGGATTAGTCCTATTAACTGCCAAAAAGGGAGGCATCTGTTTATTTTTACAGGAGAAGTGCTACTTTTATGCCAACAGATCTGAGATCGTGCAGAACAAGATCAAAACACTCCAAGAAGATCTAGAAAAGAGAAGAAAAGAAATTCTAGAAAATC
>CAUYPK010048247.1:0-17678 GCA_963574355.1 Loris lydekkerianus | reverse complement strand
TCCAGTTTCAATCTTCTACAGGTTGCCAGCCAGTTCACCCAGCACCATTTGTTAAATAGGGAATCTTTTCCCCACTGAATGTTTTTAATTGGCTTGTCAAAGATCAAATAATGGTAAGTAGCTGGATTCATCTCTTGGTTCTCTGACATCTACTTCTCTGTTTTTATACCAATACCATGCTGTTTTGATCACTATCAATTTATAGCACAGTCTCAGGTCTGGTAGCGTGATTCCTCTTGCTGTGTTTTTATTGCTGAGTAATGGTTCAAGGTTTTTTCTGATTCCATATAAAACAAAGTATTATTTTTTCATATCTTTAAAATATGACAATGGAGCTTTAATAGGAATTGCATTAAAATTATATATTGCTTTGGGTAGTATAGACATTTTAACAATGTTGTATCCTCGAAGGGATGATTATAGGCAGATCCCACCAGCCAGAGATGCCTTGAGTCTTATCTCCCCAGACTCACTGTGCCCAGTTGCAGGGAAGCTGTTACTCAGCCGCCATCTTGCTCCACCTCCAAATTCCTGTCATCTTGCTTATAAATTTCTGGAACTTTCTTTATGTTTCTAAAATGTATTCATGTTGTTGTGTGTAGCTATTATTTGTTAATTTTCACTGCCGCACAATATTCTGTGGTATGAAAGTATTATAACTGTCTTTTTTCCCCTCCATTTTCCTGTTGACAGACATTGACTTGTTAAAAGTTTTTGCTGTTACATTTGGCTGGGATGAACCGATCACAGGTGTAAGCATTTATTTAGGGTATAAACACTTAGAAGTAGGGTCTGCAAATGTTCCATTTGGCAAGACAATGCCAAACTATTTTCCAGAGTGGGTCTCCCAATCTATTCTCTCCTCAGCTATCTATGAGACTCTCCGCTCATCTGCTTTTTCTTGGTATTGTCAGAATTTACTCTTTTTTTTTTTTTTTTTTTTAAACAGTCTGGTGGGTAGAAATGGCATCTGAATTTCCATTTCTCTGCTTTACAATGGAGCTCATATTAGGTTGTATAATGTGTGCCTCTCTAGTAAAGCCCTCAGATTTAGCAAGCTTCTTCCTAAACCCTCTCAACTACACAGATCTGGGATCCTTCACCACATTTATCCTGGGCTTAGCTTGGTGCCCGACATAGGAAGACTTCTTGATCTAAGTTCATTAGAGACTCCATAGAACCTGGATCAACAGAATCTTAGAACTAGGTGGGAATCTTAGAACTAGAATGGAGCCTCAGAGAAAGCCCAGAATCAGAGAACCAGAGAGGGGGAGATTTGTGGAGGTTGGCATGCTCTCTCTGTATTTGATTAAAAACATACACATGTAATACAATTGTGTGTTATGGAGAATGAACATTGACATGTTGATATGAACACAGCCCCCATACAGGAGAGGAGAGGAAAGGACTGGAACCCTACAGTCTGACAAAATTGTTCTTCCAAAGAGTGGTGAAAATAATTGGTCTGCTAAAGGGACCATGGGCTCTGTGGAGCAGCTGCTGAGCGCTATGCAGGTGTGTGTGTGTGTGTGTGTAGGAGAAAGAGGTATCTGTGAAGAAAGAGGGAAAATAAGAGAATTTTCTGGAGTTTGAGGAGTCAGTAAGCACAGATTTGGGAAGCTAATGAATTGAAGAGAAGAAGAAAGAAGATTCTAATAATATTGTCAAGACTTGTGCATTCATTTGGATCCTCTTGTAAGGTTCACCAAGAAATAAAATAAAGGATTTTATTCTCCATAAAATTCCTGATGGAGATTTAGCTATGTTTTCTTTAACCTGACAAGACTTTCTAATGGAACCAAATGTCATTTGTAGAATTTTAGTATACATATACACACGTGTCCCCTGAACTCTAAGCACAGTAATTGGAAAAAAATAGCAAATGTTATTAAGACCGTCATTACCAGTTATTTTACTTAAAGGGTAAGGTATAAATGGTGCATCACAAAATACAATGGAGATTTGCCATTTCAAGCACAGCTATCTCTTTATGCCCAACATTAAACATAATATCCGCTTGACGGATATTGTAAACTAATAAAAGACAAATGAGTAGAAATGTTCTCCTGCTGAATCCCAATATTAACTTTTAGTTTTAGGTGCTATATAGTTATTTTGGTGGGCAAAATCATTCCTACTTTAACCCCATGTGCAATTTTAGCATCCTGGGCGCCACGTGAACAAGCACCCAGCTCTGTGCTCAGCTGAACTAACATTCTCATGGTCAGATCCACTAATATAAAGCCAAGTTTTAACATTTCCTGATACTCCTCCTAGAAACTGTGTATTTATTATTTTATTTAATGTAACACAAGTTTCAGAAATACTCTTTCCTTTTCTTGCCTTAATAGAAAATCCTTTTGTACACTAAGTAATAAATAACAGAAAGATCAAATCAATTCCTTGGATATTTGAACCAACCCCTGCACCCCATGTAAAATGTGTCTCTTTTAATTTACAATGGAAGTAAAAATATGCTCAATCAAATTTCTCTGAGCCTCCCGCATCTGTCTTTCTTGGAATTCCTTGCAAAGCATCATTTTAGGTACTATGATGTGCTGTCAGGGTGACCTTTCCTGTTTCCAAATCTGCCTTTTTATTTATAAGATGTCAGGTACTGTAACACAGAGAACCCTATATCCCAGTGGATTTCTGACCTCTGCACATCCTTGGGGACTCTGGCTTTAGAAATTCCATTTTGCAGTAGCAATGCCCTTCTTTCTCTTGCCAGGCATCCTCTCTTGCCCCTCCTTCCAACAATCTGTCAGACAGTCACCGATTTTTCTTTGCTGGCAATGCACTGTTACCAGTAATTGCAGAAACCATTAATAAAGTGGGTGGGAGGGGGTGAGGGGGAGAGAGAAGTGAGACAGACACAAAGGGAATGAGTATTGTACATAGCCCACAGGCCTTTCCCTCCCACACATATGATGCACTGTTGTTCCCCGCCTCACGTGGGAAAATGTTGTCCTGCTGAAAATACACCTTCAAGGCAGCTCTGCCTCAAAGATATCACATATGCATATTAATAACACACACTTTGTAGTGCCTAGAGTTGTTTTTAATGAAGCCAGCTGAAACATACCAGCAACTTTCTCGTCTTCTTCTGAGAGCTGCAGATGATCCCTAAGTGTGGGCCGGGGTGGCTTCTGCCCCTGGAAGAGAGATGAAAGGGGCTTGGTTAGTAATTCCTCATGACAGAAACAGGGAGGGAAGGAAGCTTCACTAGATGAATCGAGTCCATCTTCCAGGAAGACCAAAGCTCTAGGAAGAGTTTCAGCACAGGAAATGGACACAGAGGTTAGGTAAAAAAGGAAGCAAAGGTCAACACAGTTGAGAGAAGGACCTGGAAAGGAAAGGCTAGGGAGACAAGGAAATATTTGAGGAAGGGTCTTTGTTTGAAGAAGCACAAGGATTCCTTCAACCCTGAGATGATTCCCCACCCCACCATCTTTCCTACTTTTCTTATAGGAGTTAACTTGCTTCCTTGAGGATAACAGATCACTTCTCTTAGCTAAGACAAATGGAAGATTGAATTTCTTGGAAAAATATGAGTATTCTACATATCAACTTCCTACTCCCTGAGGTCCATTGCTCTGCTTTTAAAGAACAGCTGATGCTTTGGAGCTCAGCAAGGAGCAGCCCTGGGTGATTGATATTTGGCTTCCTTTTGTTAGACTAGCCCAAGATGCACCCGTGGTCTTTCTAAAAGACTAGTTAGCTTGTTTGGTTAGAAGCTCATGCTAGTGAGGCCATTATCTTGGTTTCATTATCTTGTGGTTTAACTTTGCATGGAAGAAATCTCTTCCACGCTCACAAAATTTACTCACAAAGAGAAATTACTGGGCTCACCCAAGACAAAGCCTTTATCACCACTGGAAAACCAAATGACAGGGCCTCAGGCTGTTCCTGTGGTTCTTGCTGCTCCTTCTTTCCATTCTGGAAGGAGAATCTCTTATGATCTGGCACAGAGTCCCGGCTGACTTCTAATATTCTTTATGTTTCTGGTCTTTTGCACCTTAATAATCTTATACATGAAACTCAGGCAGCCCTCCTCATGCCACATCACCACTGGCCCTAAAAATCAAGCCCAGTCCCTTTGTGTTTAAGGCCTTCTGCGTTTGATCCTGGGCTTTCCCTCCCATCTTCACTCCTCAACCTCCTTATCATTCAACATTGCATGGAGATTGGACAATCCCTTAGCTCTCAGTTTTTTCCCAAGTTTCTTGTCTCTGTGTTGTTTTGTTTTGTTTTGCTGGAACACCCTCTCAAAATTTTTTCATTCCAAGGGACTATTCAAATGTCACCGTTGTATGCAAAATTTTCTGTTGTCACACCTTGAAGACAAAATCTCCATCTTTTTGGTGTCTCTAGTACTTGATTTTTACTTCTTTTAAGGCATGCATGATATTTTTACATAATCCTGGTCATTTTTTATTGAGTACCTGAAGGTGTTAAAAAAATGCTACCGTACATGGAGGTTGAACATAAATGCACGTCATCTTCATGTATTAGTTTGGACCCACTGCCAAGATGACTCACAGCCAGCACCTTGTCACATGGGCCTCCACCCTGAATGTCTCCTGGTATGGCAGCACCTTCCCCAGAGTGAGAGATCCAAGGAAGAGCAAGGTGGAGTTCATCCTTCAAGACCTACCCCGGAAAGCCACACTCTGTCATTGTTTCTGTGTTCTATGCATTAGAAGCATAGAATATAAGTGTATTCTATACTCTTATAGAGTATAAGTGGAGCTTGTACTCAAGGGGGTAGGAATTCGTCTCCAATTCTCAGAGGGAAGTGTGTCAGAGAATTTGTAGTTCTGTTTTAAAACCAACACAGCTTGGAAGCTTCCATGGCTCCTTTCATTTCTCCAAGCTCTGCTGTCCCTCAGGGCCTGGATTCTTTAGCTTCCAGCAGCTGGAATATGAAAACATGCAGGCACACCATCATCTTAAAAACACTTATCTGAAAATGACACCTATGCCATCTGTTCTTCTTCACATGGCCACCTCTGGATTCAAAGTGTGGCTGGAAAATGTAGTCTCTGGCTGGGAAGCCATCTCCTGGTGGTGACACTCTGCAACTCCTGCCCTGACCACACCTTGGCCTATTCATGGCTGAGACTATCTTGTCTTTCTTTGTATTCCCGCCTCCCCCTGTTGCACAAATAGGCCAGGCCTTGTGCGCAATAGGCACTCTTTAAATATTTCATGAGTGAATGAATACGGTAGCATTATTTTTCTATATACTACTTCAAAAGACAAACCCTAGGTTTGCTCCTTAACTAGAATACACACCAACTGTGCTACTCAAATTCTGTTTACAACCCAGCTTGGGCGTGTGCGTCTCTGCTCAGAACGACCTAAGCATGTTGGTTCTCTTGTTATTTCTTATGAATTATTTATCTTCCCCCCTCTGAACTTTCTTCAAATGGCACATTGCAAAGAACTCGTTCTTTACTAAAGAATATTACATAAAGGCAAGAATGTTCAAAGCTTCTCTGCATCACTACACAAACAATTCATGTAAGATGCTGCCAAACGCCAAAGTGATGGGATCACAGGGTAGCGGAGATAAGAAGTGAATTGTCATAGCAACCAGAAGACCAGAATGACTGCACTCCCACTTAAAAGGTAATTCTAAGAGCTTAAATACACACACAGAAATGGCTAATGTCAGAAAGATGTCCTTTAAAAATAAGAGAGTCTCTTTAAACTTTTCTTAGTGAATATCATTCGGAAAAAGCATAAGGTAGAAAATGCCAAGTGGGAGCCTTAGAGAGGCTTCGTCATGGTATTTAATAAAAGCAATAATTTATGCTGATTGTTGACACTTATTTATTTATTTATTATTTATTATTTTTTTTCCAGTTTTTTGACCGGGGCTGGTTTTGAACCCGCCACCTCTAGCATATGGGGCCGGCGCCCTACCCCTTTGAGCCACAGGTGCCACCCAACACTTTTTTTTTTTTTTTTTTAATTTTATAGAAAACAAGTTCATTTGAGGCTCACAATGGTGATATCTGTTTTATGTAGATAAATTGGAAAATACAGAAAATATAAGAAAAGGAACTAAAAAATAGCCTTGCCACGTAGAATAAAGCAATCAAAAAATGTTTTTAGTATATATGTATATAATTTCTTTTTTCTTTCTTTCTTTCTTTCTTTCTTTCTTTTTTATTCTTTTTTTTTTTTTTAAGAGATAGAGTCTCACTTTGTCACACTGGGTAGAGTGGTGACACAGCTCACAGCAACCTCCAGCTCTTGGGCTTAGGCTATTCTTTTGCCTCAGCCTCCCGAGTAGCTGGGACTATAGGCACCTGCCACAATGCCCAGCTATTTTTTTTTGTTGTAGTTTGTCCAGGGCCAGGCTCAAACCCGCTAGCGACGGTATATGGGGCTGGTGCCCTACCCACTGAGCCATAGGCACCACCCTATACTTTCAATTATACATATATAGAGAGAAAATTGAGATTGATTCTGTATATGTTACTTGGTATGTCGGCTTTGTCCTGACATTATCTCATAAACTTTTTTTCATGGCTTAATATTCTTCAGAACATTCTTTCTAGTTACTATATAACACTCCATCATTTACATATAGCAAAAATTTAATTACTTCAATAATGTTTGACATCTTCACTATTTTTATATTTTTTCTATTATAAATAATTTTGTGCTCAATGGTAGGTACAATATCTGTCACATCCCAGGGGCTTAAGAAGTGTTTGATGGAAAAATACAAATATTTCTGCATATCTCTGATTATTGCTAGTAGGTTCCTAAAAATAAATTATTATCTATGACTGGAAGATTTTTTTCTTTTGTCTCTTAACTTATTTTATTTTTATTTTGTCATATGGTTTAGTTCTTTTTTAAATTTATTTTTTCTTTTTATTTTATTTATTTATTTATTTATTTATTTTTTATTAAATCATAGCTGTGTATATTGATATGATCATGGGGCATCATACACTAGCTTCATAGACCATTTGACACATTTTCATCACACTGGTTAACATAGCCTTCCTGGCATTTTCTTAGTTATTGTGCTAAGACATTTACATTCCACTTTTACTAAGTTTCCCATATATCCTTGTAAGATGCACTGCAGGTGTAATCCCTCCCTCTACCAGCCTCCCCCCTCCCTCCCCTCCCTTTCCCCCTTCCTCCTATTCTTAGGTTGTAACTGGGTTATAGCTTTCATGTGAAAGCCCTAAATTAGTTTCATAATAGGGCTGAGTACATTGGGTACTTTTTCTTCCATTCTTGAGATACTTTACTAAGAAGAATATGTTCCAGCTCCATCCATGTAAACATGAAAGAGGTAAAGTCTCCTTCTTTCTTTAAGGCTGCATAATATTCCATGGTATACATATACCACAATTTATGAATCCATTTGTGGATCAATGGGCACTTGGGCTTTTTCCATGACTTAGTAATTATGAATTGGGCTGCAATAAACATTCTGGTACAAATATCTTTGTTATGATGTGATTTTTGGTCTTCTGGGGAGAAAAACAATTTTAAAAGAGTCACAGCCTAAAAGGGAGATGATAGAGGTGTTCAGGTGGGGGTGATAAGCGCAAATGGAAGGGCTTTAACAGCTCAAAATATGAAGCAGGGTGTACAGGGTATGATCAGCTCTGAAAGGAAACAGACGTGGCGTCTGGAGCATACCGGGGCCTGAGATGGCCCTGCTATGACCAGGGGCACCAAAAGGATTAGGGCAGGCTATTTCTTTTCCAGCAGAGGTAAATTCTGATAAAAGAAAATGTGAAGAATTCAGGGATATGAGGCAAGATAAGGCCAAGGGCCCACTGCTGGGAGAAAGGAGAAGCAAGAGACTTTCAGGATTAGCATACACAGCAGAGGGGACGAGTCAGTCAGTGACTGCTCTGCATGCGTGGGGCTGCAGGGGGATGGGCAGGCACAAAGCTACAACCATGAATAAGATACAGTCTTCCACCTTCATTAGGGATGTCACACTCTAGTGAGGGAGAGAGTGATGGCAACACCTCTCTCTGTTACATGATACAGAGTGGCATAGAGTTAAGATTCAGTCCCTAAAATAGGAGTTTGGGTGGTAAGCATAGGAGTGATGGGATTTGTACCATGCTGAGAGAACGTAGGGCTAAGGAAGGTTTCCTAGAGGAGGTGGATGGTATTTTAGAAGACTGAGAATTGAGAATGGTTGCATCCAAGATCGTTTAAGATCTAGAAGTGAAATCTGATCATGTGGCATTTTGGAAGCTGTACCAAGGGATCTGAATTTTATTTTATAGGCTAGTGTCTGTCAGGCAATTTTCTGCCTTTGTACCACTTATATACACGATACAACAATTTCAGTTTTCAGTTGGCACCTGCCCTCTTGAGGAGTTCTATCAGAACCGGGGAGGGGTGGACCTTTGAGGGGCAAAATGGTGAGATCAGAGCTGAGGGGTGAATTAACCAGGATGGAGGCTGAAGTCAGGAAAAATCAATGCGGAAGCAATGAGTTTGTCCTGGAAGGGATAACAGAGGCCTGAACACACCATGAGTGTATAGAGATAGAAATGAGGGCTCCATTCATTTTTGCCTTTATGAAACACTCATAATGGGCCAAGCACTGTTGTTAGGAATACGGAAATTGGACCTCATGACCTGCCCTCCATTGCTTCCAGTCTGAGGCAAGAAAAGCAGCAGGAACCCTCATATCACCGAGGGGAGGCGTGGAATTGCTTAAAGTTTCAAGGATTTAGTTTTAAGCTGAGGCTTAAAACATAAGTAGGTACTTCCTCAAGGTGGAAAAAGAGAAGAAGGGGCCAGGAAGAGAGGGAAGGATGGGAGAACATATGCAGAGACATGGGGCAAGAAGTGGCCTGTGAGGTAAGAGTAGGAGCTAATCTCCAAGCCAAAAATTGAACACAGTGGGTATTTATTGAGTCAGGCACAGAAACAGAACATGTGTTACTGCATTCAGGGTGTGTACAGCGTGGGCAAGAGAGACAGTGGCCAACGGTTGGAAGGAGATTACCTCAACCAAGAGTGTGGACTTTATATGGAAAGATTAGATTTGTGCACAGAAAAATTATTCTGGCCGCAGGATGAAGAATGGAAGGCACATGTTAGTCAATAATGAGATAAAGGACCTGATAAAGAGGGACACACCTGTGAAAGCTCAAAGAGGAGGCAGGCAGCATGGAAGGTCATGGATGAGACCTGAGGGGAGAGGAAAGACTCAGAAGCAGTCCAGGTTCTGATCCGGTGACTGGTGTTGACAGTGGTGTAGTGAATGGCGGGGGGGCGATGGCTATACTTACTGAGAGCAATTGTGTGGGATGATTTCTAGTAAACAGTTAGATCCTGGCATTAATAAGGGAAACTCCAGCTGAAGGTCTGCAACCAGGAGCCATCCATCATGCTGTGTTCATGGTGGAAACCAGTGGGGTCACTGAGATCACTCAGCAGGAAGGAGAAGAGAGCCATAGACAAAAGTTGGGGCAGTGAGGGCATGTCAGGAGTGGGTCGAGGGAGAGGAGACTGCGGAGGAGGCCAGGAAGGAGGATTCAAGAGGTAGGAGGTAAACCAGGGAAGGAGGTGCCTGGGAAGGGAAGGTGGTTTCAATGAGGAGGGAGTAGCAGATGCTGCTCGGATCAGATAAAACACTGGAGACAAACAAAAGAGAAGGCTGAGGCAAGAGCCCAGCTTGTGCAGAGCAGGTAGTCGCCACTCAGAAACATAGCAGCTCCACGTGAGCACAGTGGGCAGGTGAAAGGATAGATGGGGAAGAAAAGGAAGACAAGTTTAATGGCCTAGGAAATAAAGCAAATTCAGACAGGTAGAGGGAAGCTGTAAAAAATAAGATAATATGTCTAAAACAATTGCTATAAAATGCCAGGTACACTATCAAGATATTCATATTCCCCTCTGCAGGGAAGTAGGTGTGGTCAGGAGGTGGAAGAAGGAAGAAAACGGGTGAGAGGAACCATCTAATTGCAGAAGAGATGACACAGTGGCACAATCAATCAGAATTTGGGAAAAACGTTATGTAACTAATAGAAATGAAAATGGGCTAAGACCACGCACACTTGGGAGTGTTTTTAATGGCTGTTTCTTAAAGAAGATATAATGCCATCTCAGAAAAAAATTGGGGCATATATAGTATTTAAGAATAAATGATGTCCACTAGCACCACGAAAAGAAAAACAATGATGTACCTTCTGAAGAAAGTATACACGTCAGCTATAAAGTATTCCCAAGAAAAAAAGATGGAACCCATTGATTGTACTTCTAGATTCCACCTTCAATGTCCAGGAAATAGCAGGCAAAGGAACAATTTACACAGCAATATGGAAATGAGATTAGCAAATTCCAGACAGCGGGAAATTCTGCAGGACAAATAACGTGGTGTCTTTAACAAATAAATGGCAAGGACAAAAGGAAAGAGGAAGAAAACTTCAGATTACCAGACTTGAGACACAACAAAAAAATGCAATGAGTGACGTTTTTGGATCCTGATTGCAATAAGGCAGCTATAGAAACAATTAGGGGAAATTTGATCACTGCATGGATATTTTAGGACACTAAGAAATTACTTCAAATGTTTTTAGATGGAATTTTTAAGAATTTTTATTCTTTAGAGAGATATGCTAAAATATTTATGGAAGAAATGACGTAACAGCTGGAATTTTCTGTAAAATAATGCAGAGATAGTAGAACAAAAATGTATGTGCATGTGTTCAGACAAAACAGGATGGATTGTGGGTGGAAAAGTGTTGAAACTGGATGTTAGGTTCCTAAGGATTCAGTATACTGTTCTCCCTGTTTTCTCTCTGTGTGTTTGAAAATTACCATAGTGAAAGATTAAATGAAATTAAAGAATAAATGTGAATATACCCATGACGTCCTTCCAGAACTATGAAAGGACTTATATAAACTTAAAGTGTTACTATTTCAAAATTGTTATTGATGCTGAATCCCTTCTGGTTTTAAATGTTCCTAATTAAAGAACTTCCACCAATTCTTAAAAGTTACAGTTTGCTTTTGGCCACCATCACACAATGAAGCATGGATTGTGTGTGTACACATGTACGTGTGCTGTGGTGTGGTGGCTTTTGACATGGCTTTTGTTAACTTGTCCAACTGGACTGTGCTGGCCTACCTTTTGGGTGACAGCAGAAAGGGACAGAACAGGAGAAGCCAGAGATGGAGGTCGGACTGGCACATTTAGGAAAGGGAAGTCTTGGCCGTCTTCATTTCAACTGAGTCTCAACCAAGAGGACAGCCGGTCTGCTGCTGACTCCAAAGGGCAGAGATGAATTCAGAATCAGAGAGTCTCTTGGGGATAGGAAGTCGTTTCTGTGTAAGCAGATTTGAGTCACCAGCTAGAGCTCAGCAAATGCCAAAAGCAATGCGTCTCCAGAAAGGAAAATCAAGAGGACAAACCCACATTACAACAAAAAACATCCCCAGGATGAAGAGGTGGGTCCCCATAAAGAGACACGATAGGTTTGCCACCAAGGACTCAAGAACAGAGGCTCACCAGATGCCTGCAATTCTGGGTCCTGATGAGGGAAGGCTGAGAAAGTTCCCAGGTAGGGCTGGTGGCTAGAAGCATCCCAGGCCTAGCTGGTAATGGAAGCTGATAGTCGTGGCAGGAGGCTAAACAGGTTTCATAAGGTGTCTCCCACCTTGTATATAACATTGTAATATTATCTCTATTATAGATTAAGGGTCATGGATTGAAGTAACCCAAAACTTTCATGGGCCATAGTAGGCTTTTGAGTGTCTCATTTCCCTGGGAGAGACAGCAATGGAGTAATGGAGAGTTGAGGATAAGTAACAAGGGCTGACAGTAAAAAGCAGGTAGGGAATGAATAGACTGACCTCTTGACTAGCAGCCAACAGAGAACAATAATTCATCCCGGAATAGAAGACAGGAAAAGTGGTAGTGGTTTATAAAACAATGGTGAGGCTAGTGGTCCAGCATAGACATGACAAGAACTTGGGAGGGTGGGACCACCATTTGAAGAGCCTACTAAGGATCATAGCACTAATGGCAAACTCACGATGTCTCATTCTCCCTCCTCCCATTTCCTTTCTCCTTGCCCCATTTTAGTGGAAGGGTGGCCATTATAGCAAAGGAGGCACCACGAAGGAAAGGGTGGAAAAGAAGCCCAGGAAAATGGGAGGAACGATATTGACACAAATGGCAAAATAAAGGTCTAACTCCAGCATCAAATAGAAGTAACAGAGCTGCAGCAACTACGTTAAGCCACCAGGAGGTGGAGCGGGGATAAGCAAAGATAACTACCAGAGAGAGTTCAAGAACCACCTTGTTATCCCAAGGGAAAGGACAGACAAGAGAGCACCGTTGTCAGAGTTCCTCATGTGACATGTTTGACGAGAATAGCTGCTGATATTGGCTGCTACCTGCTTTCCTTCAACGTCCTCTCACAGGCTGGGTGGTCAAGACACCACCAATTTTAATTACTAAGTCCTTGATACAAATCATGGTTTGAGATCCCATTTTATAGTATAAGTTTGAAGGTCAAGGTTCAGAATTCCTTCTAGTTACCTCACAGAGAAGGTAAGTGCACTACAGTCAGGTCAACAGTGGTGGTTTAGACCCACAGCCTCTGAACTAGAAGCACTACACTTTGCAAGGAAACAGATGGCTTTTTAATTTCATTTTATTTTTTGATTAAGTAAAAAAGAAAAACTAGAGAGAGGCAGTTTTAAAAAATAACTAAATATACAAAAGCTGGAATACTATTCAGCCATTAAAAAGCTGGAGACTTTATATTTTTTGTATTAACCTGGATGCAGGTGGAACACATTCTTCTTAGTAAAGCATCACAAGAGTGGAAAAGCAAGAATCTAATGTACTAAATTTTAATACGAAGGCAGCAGATGAACTAATTCAAGGGTGGGGTGGAGAATGAGGGAGCAGAGAGAGAGGAGGATGGAGGGGGATGGTGGATCACAGTGTATGGCACACCTCTTGGGGATGGGACACAATTATCAGAGAGACTTTAACAAATGCAATCAGTATAACCTAATTCTTTGTACCTTCAATGAATCCCAAACAATTAAAAAAAAAAAAAAAAGCTAAATAACCATTAAGGAGCACTCTGAGGCAATGCACAATTGTAAGAGAATTTAGGAAATGAACACATGTTTACAAGTGCAGCTTTTCTGAGGAGATGTTATCTGAAGAGACATAGGAAGGCCTTGTATTTCTCCTGTAGACGCCACCTCCACCCTTCTCTCCACACAGCTCAGCTCCAGCTCTGTGTGTCCAGCTGTTCTGCGATGTTTCTTCCTTGCCACACAAAGACATCAGTCTTCTGTGCGCCCTGGACGTCCCAACTTCCCTGTCCTTCTTCCACAAGTAGTCAACTGGAAATTCTTTGACCCTTCAAAATGTGGGATTATTTCTGTCTCAATCTGTTTCACCATGTTGTAACAGAATACCTGAGGCTGGGTAGTTTTTTTTTTTGTTTTTTTTTTTTGTTTGTTTTTTTTAAACATGACGATCCTGTTTTATTATAAGCCAAACTCTTGGAAGAGATTTTCACCCCCTTTGGAATTCTCAGGTCATATGATTTATCACTGTTTCTGATGTTGAAATAACTTACAAAGACAAAAATATCCAGATGGATTAACAACCCTGATTTAGTAAAAAACGATACCAAGGATTCACACAGAAAATTGGGAATAACATAATTTGGCCATTCTTCAAGGAAAAAAACTAAACTTTGATGGTGGACATTCTTTTGCATCAGAAATAACTTTTCTCACAGAGAAAAAAGACAAAAATGAACTAAATAACATGGACTTTTTACGGAAAGAAAAGATTGTTTTAAAAGACTTTATTGTGATTTAAAGTGATGATGGTCTCAGCATCACTTTATTCTAATGAGAGTAAGAAAAATACACAAAGGTAACACAACTACCAAACTTAATGTCATTATTCTATAAATTTGTGATTCTTTGGGCTAAAATTTTATAAACACCAATGAGTCTTCTTTCTTCTTCTTTTTTTTTTGTGACATCACTATGTCACCCTCGGTAGAGTGTCGTGGTGTGTCACATCTCACAACAATCTCAAACTCTTAGGCCCAAGTGATTCTCTTGCCAAAGCCTCAAAAGTAGCTGGGACTACAGGCGCCCACCACAATGCCCAGCTTTTTTTTGTTTGCAGTTGTCATTGTTTAGCAGACCATGGCTGGGCTCGAACCCACCAGCTTCAGTGTATGTGCTTGGCACCCTACTCACTGAGCTATAGAAAGATGTATAATACCCTGCTAAGTAAACAAGAAAAAAACTGTATTTTAACATGTAATTCATCACTAAATAGATGGTTAAGTTATATTTTGCTGGAGGTACATTTGTAAGATGCAAAAAAAATGGAGTTTATGATTTTTTAGTGTAGAAATTTTTTTTAATTAAATCATAGCTGGGTACATGAATGCAATCATGGGGCACCATACACTCATAGACCGTTTGACACATTTTCATCACACTGGTCAACATAGCCTTCCTGGCATTTTCTTAGTTATTGTGTTAAGACATTTACACTCTACATTTACTAAGTTTCACATATACCCTTGTAAGATGCACCGCAGGTGTAATCCCACCAATCACCCTCCCTCTGCCCACCTTCCCCCTCCCTCCCCTCCCTTTCCCCCTTCCCCCTTATTCTTAGGTTATAACTTGGTTATAGCTTTCATGTGAAAGCCATAAATTAGTTTCACAGTAGGGCTGAGTACATTGGATACTTTTTCTTCCATTCTTGAGATACTTTACTAAGAAGACTATGTTTCAGCTCCATCCATGTAAACATGAAAGAGGTAAAGTCTTCTTCTTTCTTTAAGGCTGCATAATAGTCCATGGCGTACATATACCACAATTTATTAATCCACTCGTGGATCTATGGCACTTGGGCTTTTACCATGACTTAGCAATTATAAATTGGGCTGCAATAAACATTCTGGTACAAATATCTTTGTTATGATGTGATTTTTGGTCTTCTGGGTTTATACCTACTAGAGGAATTATAGGATTGAATGGCAGATCTATTCTTAGATCTCTAAGTGTTCTCCAAACATCTTTCCAAAAGGAATGTATTAATTTGCATTCCCACCAGCAGTGTATAAGTGTTCCCTTTGCTCCACATCCATGCCAACATCTCTGGTCTTGGGATTTTGTGATATGGGCTAATCTTACTGGAGTTAGATGATATCTCAAAGTAGTTTTGATTTGCATTTCTCTGATTGTTTAAAGATGATGAGCATTTTTTCATATGTCTGTAGGCTGTGCGCCTGTCTTCTTCAGAGAAGTTTCTCTTCAAGTCCCTTGCCCAGCCTGTGATGGGATCACTTGTTCTTTTCTTGCTTATATGTTTGAGTTCTCTATGGCTTCTGGTTATTAAACCTTTGTTGGAGACATAACCTGCAAATATCTTCCCCTATTCTGAGGGCTGTCTGTTTGCTTTACTTACTGTGTTCTTGGCTGTGCAGAAGCTTTTTAGTTTAATCAGGTCCCAATAGTGTATTTTTGAAGCTGCTTCAATTGCTGGGGGGGTGGGGGGAATGAGTCCTCCTCATAAAATACTCACCCAGACTGATTTCTTCAAGGGTTTTCCCTGCACTTTCTTCTAGTATTTTTATAGTTTCATGCCTTAAGTTTAAATCTTTAATCCATAGCCGGGCATTGTTGTGGGTGCCTGTAGTCCCAGCTACATGGGAGGCTGAGGCAAGAGAATCACCTAAGCCCAGGAGTTGGAGGTTGCTGTGAGCTGTGATGCCACCACACTCTATCGAGGGTGATAAAGTGAGACTCTGTCTCTAAAAAAAAGTAATAATAAATAAATAAATAAATAAATCTTTAATCCAGCGAGTCTATCTTAGTTAATGGTGAAAGATGTGGGTCCAGTTTCAGTCTTCTACAGGTTGCCAGCCAGTTCACCCAGTACCAATTGTTAAATAGGGAATCTTTTCCCCACTGAATGTTTTTAATTGGCTTGTCAAAGATCAAATAATGGTAAGTAGCTGGGTTCATCTTTTGGTTCTCTAATCTGTTCCAGACATCTACTTCTCTGTTTTTGTGCCAGTAGCATGCTGTTTTGATCACTATCTATTTATAGTATAGTCTGAGGTCTGGTAGCGTGATTCCTCCTGCTTTGTTTTTATTTCTGAGTGATCTCTTGGCTATTTGAGTTTTTTTCTGATTCCATATAAAACAAAGTATTATTTTTTCAAGATCTTTAAAGTATGACACTGGAACTTTAATAGGAATTGCATTAAAATTGTATATTGCTTTGGGTAGTATGAACATTTTAACAATGTGGATTCTTCCCAGCCATGAGCATGGTGTGTTTTTCAATTTCTTAACATTTTCAGCTATTTCCTTTCTTAGAGTTTCATAGTTCTCTTTATAGAGATCTTTCACATCCTTTGTTAGATAAACTCCCAAATATTTCATCTTCTTTGCCACTACTATGAATGGAATAGAGTCCTTAACTGTTTTTTCAGCTTGACTATTGTTGGTATATATAAAGGCTATCGATTTATGAATGTTGATTTTGTAACCTGAAATGCTGCTGTATTTCTTGATCACTTCTAAGAGTTTTGTAGTAGAATCCCTGGTGTTTTCCAGATATACGATCATATCTTCTGCAAAGAGTGAAAGTTTGATCTCTTCTGACCCTATATGGATACCCTTGATGGCCTTTTCTTCCCTAATTGTGGTGGCTAAAACTTTCATTACAATGTTAAAGAGCAGGGGAGAGAATGGGCAGTCTTGTCTGGTTCCTGATCTGAGTGGAAATGATTTCAATATAACTCCCTTCAATAGGATATTGGCTGTAGGTTTGCTGTAGATGGCCTCTATCAGTTTAAGAAATGTCCCTTCTATACCAATTTTCTTAAGTGTTCTGATCATGAAGGGATGCTGGATATTATCATAACCTTTTTCTGCATCAGTTGAGAGAATCATATGGTCTTTGTTTTTTAATTGTTTATGTGCTGAATTATACTTACAGATTTACGTATATTGAACCAGCCTTGAGACCCTGGGATAAAATCGACTTGGTCATGATGTATAATTTGTTTGATGTGTTGCTGGATTCTGTTTGTTAGGATCTTGTTGAATATTTTTGCATCCATATTTATTAGTGATATTGGTCTATAATTTTCTTTCCTTATTGGGTCTTTTCCTGGTTTTGGGATCCAGAGTGATGTTTGCTTCATAGAATGTGTTGAATAGTCTTCCTTCTTTTTCTACATTTAGGAACAGGTTGAGTAATATAGGTACTAGTTCCTCTTTAAAGGTTTGGAAGAATTCTGACGTGAAGCCATCTGGTCCCAGACTTTTCTTTTGAGGGAGGGTTTGTATGGTTGATGCTATTTCAGAACTTGATATGGGCCTATTCAACATTTCCACTTGATTCTGGCTAAGTCTTGCAAGATGACGTGCTTCCAAGTATTGGTCAATTTCCTTCAGATTTTCATTTTCTGAGAATAAAGTTTCTTGTAATATTCATTAAGGATTTTTTGAATTCTGAGTAGTCTGTTGTTATTTCATCTTTGTCGTTTCTGATTGATGAGATTAGAGATTTTACTCTTTTTTATCCTGGTTAGGTTAGCCAAAGGTTTATCTATTTTATTGACCTTTTCAAAAAAACAACTTTT
>CAUYPK010048245.1:0-40119 GCA_963574355.1 Loris lydekkerianus | reverse complement strand
CTGGTTTTATATACAATTTGAAATATTTTCATCACACTGGTTAACATAGCCTTCCTGGCATTTTCTTAGTTATTGTGTTAAGACATTTATATTCTACATTTAGTAAGTTTCACATGTACCCTTGTAAGATGCACCATAGGTGTGGTCCCACCAATTACCCTCCCTCTATCCATCCTATCTAGTAGAGGAATTGTAGGATCGAATGGCAGGTCTATTTTTAGATCTCTAAGTGTTCTCCTAACATCTTTCCAAAAGGAATGTATTAATTTGCATTCCCACCAGCATTGTAGAAGTGTTCCCTTTTCTCCATATCCAGGCAACATCTCTGGTCTTGGGATTTTGTGATACGGGCTAATCTTACTGGAGTTAGATGATATCTCAAAGTAGTTTTGATTTGCATTTCTCTGATGATTAAGGATAATGAGCTTTTTTTCATATGTCTGTAGGCCTTGTGCCTGCCTTCTTCAGAGAAGTCCCTTGCCCAGCCAAGAACAGTATTTCAAGCTAATTTGGGTATAAAAAGGGGGTGTTTTTGGAGTTTTACCTTCTGCCTTGACACCATCCAAGACTTTATCGTTGGCACCAGCACACTTCCCAGAAGAATTTGAGCTGGGTGGTAGATGAGCAATGGTACGGATATTAAAGAGAGATGCTCATGGCCTGCAAACACTATCTTCAGCATCGGAATTCCTGATGAACAAAGACAGAAAAACTAGATGCAAATTCAGTCTGTCATCAAATTAAAGACATACTCCATTAAAAGCAGAACTTCTTTCTCCATGTGTATTCACAGAACTGAAGTAGGACGATCTCACCAAATCTGTCTTCCTTTACCATATAAAGCTCTAAGCTCTAACTAGAACAGATTAAAGGGAAAAGATGGTCAATATTCAAGGGCATCAACAACTCTCATGGCAGATTAGCAGCCTGTCTAGCAAGGACGGGAAAAGGGATTGCATATGACACATTTGCCTTAAGAAGGATGAAAACTATTGGTAAGGGAGAGGTTAAAAATAGATCTACTATTGCTTAGTTGAGAAACAGCCTGTTGGTCTTTAGGGAGACCTGGCTCTAGTCCAAAGCCTCAAAGCTTACTTTTGAGAGCTGAAAGGATATGGTCAGATAACGTGTGGTATATGCTGTTCCAAGTAGGAGGGTACTCCAAGGATCTCAGAGTGCTTTACGATCATCAAGCAAGGCTCATGCAATTTTGTGTACAGCAGATGAATTGCAAAATTAGGTCTAAATGTTTAACCCCCACTGTCAACGTCTTAATGGAACTCAAATATATGAACACTACTTTGTGATTCTACCGTCTACAACATCAAGGGCAGGATGTGCATGTTTTATAAGTGGCTGCCTATATAGCATACCTTTTGCACGTCTATAACTAACACAATTCAGATACTAGCAGTTTAACTATTATTACCAATTGTTTTAATACGGCCGTGGTCTTCGGAATTGCTATGTACATATATCAGCTTTCTCGACTGAATAGCTTTAATAGCTTAGCTCTCTTCTTGTTTCTCTGAGAATGCCCTCTGTAAAGGACCTGGGCTCCTAAACTAGCACAATGATGGCACATAAATAACTTTTTATTATAATGCAACAAGGAAGGCTTAGCTTTTTCAATTATTTTTACCTTCTAATAAATTTTAAACCTTTATGTAAAAATGTATTTCATGGCTGATTTCTTTTTCACAGGCTCACATATCATTGCCATAAACTGTAAACACTTAACCCTTCCCAAACATAAAGTGTCTTAAAGCTTCCAAAGTACATGCTTTGATTTTTGCAGTTTCTGTCTTTACAATAATAGAAATGAAAAAAGAGTTTTGTTTTTTTAAATAAGCTTTAAAAATGTTCATTGTTGAAAAGCAGCATCTGATATTATAGTGTTGGAAAGAATTACTGCAATGGGAACATTTTAAGATCTGCACACAATTCCTTCTATTTCCTAGAAAGGTTATTCATTCCTTGGCCCAAAAGGATGGTGCTAAGAAACTGGGGATTGGGGTATAGTAAAAGTAAGACTAAAGGGAGTAAGTGCTAGAAGTATGAAAATATTTTGTCTCTAACAGTGACCAAAACAGGACTTTCTGACCCCAAATTTGAAGACTATGGCTGCTGAGCTAAATCACCTGGGTTGTACTTTCTTGGCTAAGAATCTGAGCTGTGTCATTCTTTAGTCAACTCACATAGGCTCAGAAGGAAGCCAAAGCCATAGAGACAGTCTCAGATGTCACAAACAAAAAAAGGACAGCAAACATGCAAGATATCTAAACGTAAGCAAATCAGAAATTCACTTTAATGTGACAGTCTTATACAAAGACAGCCATAATCAAGACGCCAGTGGTGACGACGGGATTAGCACCCTGAGTGCTCACTGTGTGCCACACCCTGTCGAGTGTTTCCCCTGGTCAGTGAACTACACCTCACAATAACCCCATGAGGTGGATGAAACCATTGTTTTTACCATTCTACCAACGAGGAAACCAAATCATCTAATGGTCAGGAAACTTTTCCCCAGTGGTGGACTCCAAACTACAACTCAGGACACATGACTTTCCAGTTTTCTGTTTCAAGTAGGGTCAGTTCAAGATGCCAGGAACACTGTAGGTGCAGTGGAGAGGAGGGCCTGGCACACAGAAGGCTCTCTAGCCCATTTCCAGTTCCCTTTGGAACTCATTCCCCTTGAAGCACTTCCGGGGCAGCAGACCTCATGGACCTCCCTCCCTGCTCACTCCAGGACGTCCCTGTGTTTTCACAGGAGTGAAAAGCTAAGTAACTACTAGGGCTACCCCAGTAGAAGCAAAGGAGCTGTGGATTCGAAGACATAGGCAGTCTTTACTCTGAAAAGCTTCTGGTGTACAGAGTGGCCTCTAATTTCAGGTCGGACCCTAATTTCAGGTTGTAGGAAGCTCTCTCCTGGCCCACGTGGGTTCTCCAGCTCTTGGCTCTCATCTTCAGACACCCCCCTCCATACACTGCCCTCTCCAGGGCTGTAGGTCTCTGCAAAGACTGGCCCTCCAGGTCTGCTGCTAGCCAAGGTTCTGCCATAGGGGCAGTACAAGAAGGCTGGAGAAGGAGGAGGAATTTGGGCTTCCTGCCAGCAATAGCTCTTTAGCCAGGCCAGCGTAATGGGCTCTAGCCCGTAACTCACTGTGCCCCTCAGAGCCACAGCACCAGCCCTTTTCTCACTTTGCCTTTTTTTGCCTCACTTAAAACAGAGAAGGGATTCACAATGGCTTGCAGCTGCTGTGGATGTTAGTCAAATTAAATAGGAATTTCTCCCTACCACTTCATGTTCCTGCAGTACTTTCTAGCTGGTCATTAAGGTCAGGACTCAGATCCCTTCATGTGTTCTCTGTGTGTCACTTTCACACAGTGGGTGCACATGGCAATCACACAATGGGGGACACACAGTGGGTACACAGGGCAATCACAGCGGGGGACACACAGTGGGTGCACAGGGCAATCACACAATGAGGGACACACAGTGGGTTAACATGGCAATCACACAGCAGGGACACACAGTGGGTACACACCAGAGACTCAAATCACATGTTATTTGTTTTGGGAACCTTTACTTTCCCTTATTACCTTACTTCTCTATCATTCAATTACCTACTTCCCTTTTAGTTATCAGATTGTCTTCACAATCCCACATTTCTCACAGCCTTTCTTTATTCTTGCTCTCTTTCCGTCTCTTTCTCACCTTTCCCTGCAATCCCAGCAGAGCTTCCACTTGGTGCACAGAAGTTGGGGTAAGCAGAATGAGAGTTAACGTCTCCATGTTTGAGTGTTCCATGCTATGGTGGTAATCATTTAGAAGAAGGGACTCTGCTCTAGGGCATCTTTGCCATGTTTCCAGTACAATCCGGGTAATAGGTCAAAATAGAGAGGACAGAGACATCTTTAGAAGCTACTGCACTCATTATACTGTGATTCTGTCCCCTGGCCATGAATTTGGCAAAATTTGCTCTTCAAGTCAAATCAGGGACAGTCAGCTGTACATGTTACTCTGGAAGCTGATGTAACGCACCACTCTTCTCTTCACTCCATACTAATTCACTTCCTCACTCACTCATTTGTTCAGCTAGCACTGAACTGATCAACTACTCCACCATGAGCGAGGCATGTCCGAAGCAGTATGTGAGGTGATGCTGCCTTTCTGTAACTTGCTGGGCACGTGGGTGGCCGCTCACACCCCTATCCTCACCCCCATCCTCCAGGCTCCGTCAGCTCTCAGCAGCACTTCCCCCAGGGTCTCCAAACAGTCTCTCTGCCTTCAGGCTTGTCCAAGCCATTTTCCACTCTTTGCCTGGAGTGAACATTGTAAAGTGCAAATCTGATGGTGTCAAATAATGCAGAAGTTTATCATCTGGGACAGACTCCTAAGTGTGTCATACAAGACTTCATGACTTGGCCCCCAGCTTTTGCTCATCATTCCTCTGCCCTTGGACCTCTGTGCTCCAGCTACCTTGTGGCTCCTCCCACCTATCTGAGTCTTGCCTCTAGGCCTTTGCAGCCAACCTCCTTCTGCCTCCTTCTGCACCCAGCTCTCACTTCCTGACCTGCTCAGCTCCTTGGTATCCTTTGGCTGTCAGCTCCTCTGAGAAGCTGTCCTCTGAGTCCCATGGCTATCCTTTAGATCCTCTGCCAGGGTATTCCAGCCTCGCCTTTGCTGCCCTTACCATCGCCTGCTCCTTGTGTGTTTCCTCACCCGGTGGTAAGCTCTGTAGGGCCAGTGACTATTTCTTCTTCATCTTTGAGCATATGGTAGGTGCTCGAAAGGAAGGTGCTGAAAGAATGAATGTGTATTTTTCCAAATCCATCATAAAGTTACTGTGCAGGCTATCACTCCATTTTCATTCCATTTCTTAATTAGAAAAAAAAATAGTAATAATTTAAAAACCCAAACAAACTTACTAGAAAGAGTTTTCTTTTTAAAGTAAGATTTAAATATAGGACTCTTTTCATCTTGCTATCACTGCAGTAATATAAATGAAGCAAATTAATTTTAATGCTCCCAGGTACTGATTCTGTGTCACCATGGTTGACAGGATTCAACTAGACTTTATGAGATGGCATTTGACTTTATGGAAGGGAACACTCTGCACGCATTTACAATTTTACAGGGACTTTAAGCTGTCATGCTGAAAAATGTTTATAAAACATTAATCAAAAAATGCCTCTTTAATACAATGCATTGTCTGAAAGATGTTAGAAGGCACATATTGTAAATGGATTCTTTTTCTGACTAAAGTAATTTCCACCGAAAGCATTTCCCCACTGCTCTGCATGTGCGCTGTGTGGAGAGATGAAGAGCACTTTCTCAGCACATTACTACCTGATCCAAACACTTGGGAAATCACTAATGTACAGCAAGCCATATTTCCATGTCACACATGACACATTTGTCTAAAATTATCCAACAGAGTTTGACACTGCAGCATATTCCTTAAGCAGAGCTTTCAACTGACATCTGCCAAGTAGGAACTTCAAGTAAGAGCTTTCTTCTTCTAACAAGCAAGTAAGGGTTTTCTTTTATCCTATACCCAGGATGGAAAGGATAAAACAATATGTACAAGAACAAGTTTTTTTCCCCTATTTTAAATATGTTTATTTTATGTTCTCTGAATTAAAAAATTCCCTTTGTATCACTGTTCGAGTTTCAATAATTACTACATCTATTGGATGAGCAGTTTCTTATTTTTCTTTTTTAAGAAAAGGCATGTTCTTTCTTTGATTAAATATGGACTTTTATTTAAATTCCACTGAAGGCTGCTCTATTGTTCACAGTATAAAAACTATCTATGTTGGTGTTCTGAGTTTACTTGGTTATAACAGGAGCACGATGTTCCCACCATTCACTCATTCAAAAATACTTTTGTGGCCTCTGCTATATGTGAGTTTCTGTTTCTAGGTGATAGGGGTACACAATGTAAGAAGAATAATCCAGACAAGGTCCTTGCACTCGTGGGTGCTGCTTTCTGTAGGTCCTGCCCAGACCCCAGTAGCTTCCCACAGTCTGGGGGCTGAGAGCCAGCCCTCATCCTGGCTGCCCCAACCGTCACTAGCTTACCCACTTGCTGTAACTCAAGACTCGGGGTCATTTTTGACAAATCTAATTTGTCTCTCTACTGCTAGATTAAGTGACCAAATTCTGTAGATTCTTTCCTCATTTTCCTTTCCCTTTCCCTTGTAGTTTTCACTGCCATCTTCCTAATTCAGTTCCTTATAAAATCAAGGCAAGATTATACTTACAGCCTCCTGACATAACTCTCTGTCTTTGGACTCTTTCCCTCATCAATCCTACAAACCACAGCCAGATTAATCTTCTCCAAACCTACATTAATTAAAGGCAATGCCCTGCTCAAGAACTGCAATGGCTTTTCAGGGACCATTCATCACATCCTCGACCTATTTAACTTTGGTAGCAAGAGTTCCCACTACCCCCATTCTGCACGCCAGTGCATGCAGGGCATCCTGCAACACTATCTCATCAAATCCTTATACGGCCCTGTGATGGAGGAGGCAGTCTGTCCTTTTCAATGTGAGGAAAACGAGTTTAGGGCAGTTAAGGAACTTGCCTCATGTCATAAATCTGGTAGGTGGTACAGGCAGACCTGGACTCCAGTGTATGTACTTCTAATCACTAATCCATTAAACCCAACTTGGCCTTGCCAAGTGCTATCTGTGATTCAGGCCTAGCACTTTCTCATCTTTGTAAAAGCTGAGCCCTACCTGGATCTTATCCTTTCACTCCATGTACCTGAAACTGATGGGTTCGCCAAGCCTCCCTTTTCTATTTTCTTCCGCCATGAAGGTAGCCTTTCCACCAATGTCTCCATCTTCTGAAGAATGAAGGCACTCTCCTTACACTCAGCATATAATTTAGCACTTGATTATGTTGTCATTATTTTCTTTGTGTAGGTTTTGGTTTCTCCCAAACACAAAGTGTTATTTTTTTCTTTTAATCTCCTGTAATGTTTACACAAAGGGCTGCTACTCAATACATAAAGGATTATTGAAGTAAGAATAGGTGCTAAAATAATGTTTCCTACACTGAAAAAGATAAGATTTAGAACAAATCCTAGGCATTCTCTTCAAAGTCTAGTGAAGCAACTAAATGGAAAGAGAATGCACTTGTAAACCCCTCTGGGAGAGGGTTCTACTGCATAGGGAAAAAATATATTTGATATGGTAGGAAGGAAAACAATTGGATGAACCAAGAAATACAAACTTTGAAGTGGGAGTATGAAGTAAGGGAGAACGTATTGAACACCACCACTGTGTCTTTTCAAGGCTAATATTACATTCACTTTCCCACTTAGCTAAGAGATGTATACTCCAATCACCTGGATCATTTCCTGCCTTTCAGAGATTCATCCCCCTGAATGCACATGACTTGTTTCCCATTCAAATGCTTTCTCAGAGTTTTCACTGGGTTCTGGAGAGAGATGCTGACAAACCTGGAATCCAGTTGGTTCTCTCTTCAGTTGTCATGGTGATTTCCCACTTTTGTTTAGTTCCTTCTTAGTTAGAAACATCCATAAGTTTACTATCCAAATGTCCTGACACTGTTGTTTGAATTCTCTCCCTTCCTCCCCAGTGAATCTCTGCAAAAAGCTCAGGCTTGTCTTTGGAAGTCATTGGGATAGATGGTCTCTTCACACATAATGGAATCCAAGAAGGCAGATGCTGCTGGAGGAACGTACCACTCCTTTCAGACACCGCTAAAGCCAATCTCTGTGTCCCTTTCCTCACACACAGACTTTCTCTTCACAGAAAGTCAAACTCAGTGACACAGATTTATCTCAAATTACTAAACAAAAGGGCAACTGATTACACAGTTTCTAGAGCACAAAATCATCCCACGGTAAGGTACAACAATGGTTTTAGGATTGGGTTAGAAAAGGCTTTCAGTCAGGATTACCCTAAAGCAAGCTCATTTTCAGTACGAAGAGCTGTTGTTCCACATAGGGATGTGTCATGTATTATACCCAGGAGCCCAGTAAGGCTGTACAGTGCAGCAGGTAAGAAGCCTGGGTCAAGAGTCAGGGAGTCCCAGGTTTGAACCCCCTGTCCACCATCCATCCCCCATGTGATTTTGGTTGGTCAAGTTATTTAACTTCCGTTTTCATATCTATAAAATGTACCACTGTCTAGGTCTTGGGTTTTTTTTTTTAAAGAGTGGGTTGAATAATATACAATGTTTGGTATGTAGTGTGTATCCATTATGTGCCAGTCCCTCCCAAAGGTGCTCTTGGTTCACTGACACCCCCTGCCATCTTGGAGCTTTCCTTCTTACTCACTTCATAGGGAGAGAAAACAAAGAAGACCGCCCCAAAGCTAAGCAAAGAGCCAACTCCACCTAATACCAAAATCACTGCATAGGACAGTGGAGAAGGTTGCACAACTGTCGGAAAAAAGTTGTTAGGCAAAATGGATTCTAATTTTTCTCTCCTTTTTCGTGGGTGTCAAAAAAAAGGCCACCTACTTCCAGGTTGAAGGATATGGCTTGCCCGCTAGATCGGTGGGCACTGTCCCCACCCAAATGATGGTGTGTGTTTGGGGCAGGCAGTGTTTAGCTGCACAGTCCCCAAATCCCATTCTTGTAAGCCTAGCTATTCTAGGTCTTCTTCCAAACCCATTCAAGGACCTTCCAAGGTCTGGCAAGTCAACTTTCTGTGGAGTCCCCCTGGGAAGGGGATAGGCTGTCACAGATCATGTGACCTACTCTCTTTGCCCCTGATCTAAATGAAGAGTCTTCTGCTCACACTCTCTGAGCAGTTTTAATATGCAGATTGCACTGCCTTGCCCTTGCCAGTGGTTTATATTTCACTTACTCCCCTGTTCTTTTTGTGTCATTCCATCTTAAACTAAAAACTCCTGCTTTTTCATCTTTGGCATGACCCCATCACACTACCACAGCCTCGACTATTGCTGTACAGAACACAGAAGAATTTTTTTTATCATTTTTATTCAAAGAGTCATCCAAAGTGAGGTACTGCTGAATGATATATGTGAATTAGAGCTCTCTAGAGGTTTCCTCGGTGTCCCAGGGTTGAGTTTACAGATTTAGCATTTTCAAATAGCTGAATACAAAGCCAGCAGCAGCAGCTCTCGGGTGCTTGACAAACTCCCTTTGCCAGGCCTCTGGCAGAAAAACAGGAACAATCTTGCACCAGGTTTAAGGAACGGACAAATGGAGTTTTGATTTTCAACTCCCAAAACCTTAGAAATGTCATGTGGTAATTTCTGTAGGTAGCACATGACAGATGAAATCCACACAGGAGACGTTAGCCACACATGTCACAAACTGGACCCCAACAGTCTCTCTGTGTCCACTGTAACTGCTTTCCCATCAAGCTTCAGTATTGCTCCCCTCTACCATTCAAAAGGTTGAAGCTCAGATTTCTTTTTCTGGTGTAGTCAGGAGCTATTTAGCTATGCTAAGTAAAACTTTCCTAAAAGTCTTAGCCTTCTTTCAGATTTCAAAACCAGAACTCAAAAGTATTTCTTTATCCAAAAAGAAGAATTAGGCCAAGAAGAAGAAAATGAACAAACATAAGGTTACAAATAGTATGCCTAAGGTCATCATCGAGAGAAAGGAACAATCTTTCCAGTAAACAAACCTTTAGGAAAAAAGAAAGTGGTATTCATGTTTTAGCCTTCCAGCAATCACATCTTACCCAGGACTTCTGGAGTTTACGGATAATTTTAGTCTCCATTTGTTGTTGGTAAGGCAGAGCGTTGACTGCAGAAAACGCACAGTGCTCACTCGGTGCCAGGGACTGCTGGGAAAAACACCCACTCATGTATTCCTCACATTCTCACGTAAAGTAAAGCAACCACTACTATCCCAATTTTTCAGATTAAGAAACTGAGGCAGCAGATAAATAAAAACTGGCCCAAGGCCACACATAGCTAGCAACAGGATGTAGCTGGGATGTGGTTATAGACAGACTGGCTCCAGAGACCGTGTGCTTCACCATGCTTTGTGCCTGAAATGCCTGAAAGGGTAATATGTCAGAATACTTAGGAATGCTGGAAAAGGGATGTTTGATAATATTAAGATAGAATAATGGAGGGTGAAAACCTAAGGACGATCTTACTTAGACAAGAAAGGTCTGAAGGGAAAAGAGGTACCCATTTCAACAAGGAACAAGGGTGTCTATGGCTGGGGGTGGGAGGAGACTTTTATTTGCTTTAAATAAAAGCTGGTTGATGATCATTTTCAACCCATTAGGAAATTTAAAGATTTTGTTTCAACCTTCAGTTACGTGGGCTATAATTCTATTGCTTTGCTGAAAGTTTTATGTAAATAAAGATGCAAGAAAAGACCAAAATGAGCAGCTGGCATTATTTCTGTGTTGAAACAGGTATGTTATGATTGGAAAAGATGTTAATGAATGGCCCGAGCCGACTCACCAGATGCTGACAATGAAACATTTAACTCTACCAATTGAAGGTTTCTGCCTCAGAAGATTAGGTACACCTTCACCTGTCTGACAGCATTGTAGGAGTAATTAGCAAACAGGGAATTCAAGAATGAATTAAAGAACGGAGCCATAAAGGCTTCGTTCAAATACTAGATGTGTCTTCCAGGAGGGGCCACCATGTTTATGGGGATAAGTTGGCAGGAAGTAGTGAGATTCCTTTTTTCCTTTTTTAGGCTGTGAATGAAGAGTTGTTTAGTCTTGTAAGGAGACAATCTGTCTAATGTTCACACTCACAGGATGTGAAAACATCAAAAATAGAATGAGAATTTCATATGATGAAAATAACACCAGGTCAGAAGAATATATTTAACATGGTCACCAGCACAGGACTGGCCCTGTCTGACCGACTCTTGAAAGCCTTGTCTAATTTTACAGGATTTTATACATGTATTTTTATATAAATGAAGAGAATCAGTGGAACCTTTTACGTCTGAGGCAGAGAAGCTGATGGTGTGACATGAGCTTTCATTGATTCTGCTGCCGCCTCCACCACCTAAACTTAGTTTTCCCTAAAATGTTGCACTGACAATCTTATCTTGAGATAGCGGAACTTCCAGGAAGCTTCCAAATATTAGTTAAAAGGTAAATGTGAGCTGTGACCCAAACGCAAAAGTCACTGTTTTTAATATATGGCACTTTTGATTGGGGGATTAAAACTCAGACATTTGTCTTTAGATCGCTCTCTCTTATAAAAGTTGATTCAGGTTTCTGTGGTTTATCTTACCTACTGGTTATTCATCCTTAGAATATACTCTTGACTTTTATTTATTCTCAATAACATAAAAAGATTGGCAGTTTGGGCCTCATTTAAAAGACTTATACGCAAGAGGAAGAAATTAAGAAAACTCTGGAAGTCATTTCTAGAATCCATGATTTTTTTAAATCTCAGTTTTCTCCTCTCAATACTTAACATATCTATGACACAGATTAATTATGGTTTTTCCAAATTAGTACAAACAAATGGTTGATTTTGTTAACAAATAGGGAATGAGTACGTTTCATATTACCTTGGAACACAGCAGAGCCTACAAAGACAGGAAACTGGGGGAGTGCAGTGGTTCTCAGCCTTGGTTGCACATTAGAATCACCTGGGTACTTTAAAAACCTAGGTGTCTACCCTGACAAACTGAGGGAGGGGTCCTGACAGCTCCCAGGTGATTCTAATGAGAGCCGGGTCAAAGAGCCAGGCCTAGTAATGAGGCGGAGCCAGAGGGCTCTGGAGGTAGATGGACAGGTCTGGTGCGCCAGCTGAGACATGGCTTCCACTTTGGGTAATGAGGTCAATGATAGCTATTGTGCGGGGCTGTTGTAAAGACTGCATAAGATAATAAGGCAAGTTAAGGGCCCGATGCAGTGCCCAGGACATGGTAGGTACCAAATAACTGCTGGCCCTTCCTTTAATGATTCAAAGTGTCTTCACATCTACTTTCTCATTTAAAGTTTACTGCAACCTTGTGAAGTAGGAATAAAGTATAGGCTGCCAAGTTTGGATGTGTATAGGTCTGGCTGCTTTAGACTTTATTATGCTTCTGTTATCAAAATAATGTTGTGTCTTCTCCACCCTCTGCAGAATCTCGGGTTCCCAGGCCTCACAGCTCATTCCTCCTCCCTCGATGCAATCCCCTAGTCTCTCATCTCGTCTGATAGTTTAAAATAACCTCAGCCTGAATCAGAATTCCAGACTCCAGTGGATGCCAAAAAGACATCTCAAACTTCACATATTCAGAACGGAACCCTTGATCAGCTCCCACATCAGCTTTCAATCACGGGCATCTGTTCCTCTGCAGTCTTCCCGGTCCAGTAAATGGCAGCTCCTTCCTTCCAGCCCCCCAGGCTGAACATCTTTAATTCCTCTTTCTCATACATACATATCCAATTTGCCAGCAATTCCTATTAGTTTAGCATTCAAAATATATTCAAAATCTGATACATCTCATCTCTTCCACTGCTATTACCTTTGACCAAACCACCCTAAGCTCTTGTCTGGATTAAAGCTTCTTACCTGGTCTTCCTGTTTCTCACTGCTGCATTCCCCCCATCAACCCCCCTCTCCCACTTTAACAGAGCAACCATAGGCTTCCTTTCAAGGCAGAAGTGGGATCTTGTCCCTTGTCCCTTCCGAACCCTCCAATGGCTTCCCCACTCTGAGTAAGAGGCAAGTCCCTACAATGGCAAATGAGCCCCACACAGCATTGCTGGCCCCTCTCCCATTACCTCTGCCATGACTCCTGTGACTCTCCCTCTCCCGTTCTGCTCCTCCTCTTCCCTTTAACACACCAAGCACACTGCTGCCCCAGGTCCTGGCTTCTCTGTTCTCTCCAGTTGGAATCCTGCCCTCTGCCCCCCCAACATCCACATGCTGGCTCCTTCTGTCCTTCAGTCTCTGACTCCATGTGCCATGGAAGCCTGCAACCTTCCCACCTCCACCCTGGCACTCCTTCTGCATCGTTTTACTCCATTGCTTCCTACCATCTGATGTGCTGTATATTAAAATGTCTGCTTATCCCTACTAGAAAGGAAGCTAGATAAGGGCAAGAACTTATTTGTGTTTTGCTCATTGTTGTACCCCTGAGGCCTAGAACAGGGCAGGCACAGAGCAGGTATCGGATAAACACCTGGATGAATGAATAAATGCATGAAGTACCTAGTGAATAAATGAAAAATCTTTTCATTGGCACCTTGTACAGCAAACTTGCATCAGAGGCAGTTCTGAAAATTATCAGGGCTACGGTTTCTTTAACACGCTCAGCTTTAGTACAGATGACATTCCAAATCAGTTGGCTTCCTGGGGCCCAGGAATCTTTGGAGTTGTGTCCAATTTTGCATTTCCTTCTGTCCTCCAGGGTAACTTGTCAGAAGTTACCCCACAGCTTTAAAAAGTGGGCAGCTAACTTTAATTTCTGGCTGAAGTTGTTCAGGTGGGGCTGTAAATGAGAATTTGGAGGGAAGTATGAGGCCCTCGCTTTGCAGGTTTAGCTACTCTTCACTGTAAAGAGGCACTGAGCTGACTGTCATTAAATACACACGACCTTGTTTACGGTGTCTGTTTCAATTAAGAGAACTTCCAAGAAGAGACATGACCAAATAAATAATTGGAGAGATGCAACTCTGAAAGGACAATTGCTATTCATCAGTCTCTGTTTTCAAGTTGAGATTGAGAGATCTACACTTCAAGTGAATGGGATCTCCTGGGTAAGATTCTTCACTTCAAACACGGTAAACGAGTGTTGTTTTGTGATGCACATTTTAGTATTGCTTGAGGCAAACTTCCTAAATATTGATAGTAATAATAATAAACAAACCCCCTTGCAACTGACAGCCAGTGTACAGAAGAACAGGAGGTGTTGGAAGCAGGTTTTGTGGCTGCCTGTACTGGTGAAGGCCACATCAGAAACCACAGGCTCCAGAACCACAGAATGTGTCCCCTCACTTCTTTGAAATTCCCCTTGCAGAAGTGTAGGGTGGCCATGACTGAGAGCACATGAATTGATTATGAATGTGTAAAATTAATTAATCTCTTTAGTGCTACTTCTATGATAGGATGTTTTTAGTTTGAAATAAACAAGGAAGTATGAAATTAAAATTTTCTAACACTAAGAACTGTCGTTAGGGAGCACACAGTGACACAGATTCGGTATTTAGTGGAGGTGCCACTGTACAGCATGTGGGGTCTTTCATGCCTCTTTGCCATTGAGCTGCAGGTGACAAGAGCAAGTAGAGCTCAGCTCTGACGAGGCTGACACACGGAAACACTCGGCCCCTTTTGTCCCTGCTCCATCACTCAGACTGAGCAAGCAGCAGATAGCTAACATGCCACTCCTAGCTATTTCCAGAGCCTTGGGTTTAAATCCTGACTGTATCAACTACCAGCTTCGAGAGTGGGTGATCTTGCTCAGCTTCCACATCTGCTCAAAATGAGGTGAAAGCAACTACCTAGAAGGGTGGTTGGAGGTTTCAAGTGAGATAGTGTATGAGAAGTACCCAGCACAGGGCCGGGCTCAGAGTGAGCACTGCAAACGGCAACTCTCAGGATTATTGTTACTGTTATAAGTAGAATTATGAAATAGTATTGGGGGGGCTCAAACTTCGTAGTCTCCAGGACTGTCCAGGGAAGGGGGTCATCATTCAGGATGAGACCTGCAACACTTCTGAGACATCTTGAATGGTGACTACTGAGGACTGCCACGGGCACAGAGGCTCCCTCCTGTGGATGCTGCCAAACCCTCACTGGCCCTCATCTGATAACAAGTCTGTATTCTGTTTACATTATTATGGGTACACAGCTATATAGCTTTATAAGGTGCATGTGTTTTGATAAAGGTATGAAATATGAATTATTCAAATCAGGGTAATTGAGGCATCCAAAATCTCAGGCATTTATCATTTCTTAGTGTTAGGGACATTCCAATTCCACTCTTTTAGTTATTTTAAAATAATTTAGAGTATATTCTAAATTATTGTTGATTATAGTTACCAAAATGCTGTGGTTTAACCATACTGATACAAAGGAAAATGAAAAGGACATTAGAAGTTGGGCAAAAATATGAGAATCCCAGTTACAGATTAGAAACAGCATAACCGGGTTTTAACCTCCTTAAAAGGGACCAAAATATCATATGGTGAAACCATATAATGAGGAAGAAGGTGATTTGTGGAATCACCTTCTTCTGTTTTTTTTTTTTTTTTTTTAATTTTGCTTATTTTTATATAGCACTTAGTAGTGTGTCATGAGCATTTATGTCCTAAGTATCTCCTTTTGGCTGATGATGAGATATAAAGTATTTAAAAGTGAGGTAAACCATCGCCAGGCTAAAGTAAAAAAAACAACAATCAGCCACTCAGAGTTCATGCAGATTGATCCCCACTATCATCAAAAAGCACTTGTATTATGCTAGGTCAAAAGCTTCCCTGAGAACCTGGGTGCATGAGCCAGCACTTTTCAAAGCTGAGAGGTGATTCTGAATATAAGCAATGGGGCGGCTTTCAGGCTTTAATCTGCATAATGCCCTCTTTTGAAGTGTGTTACAAATGTCCAACACCAGGGTTGCATCCTTAAAAATTCTTCATAAGTGGCTTGAGCAAAGACCTAGTAATCTGGTTTTTAAAAAATGTTTTATTTCTTTTAGGAAGCAATTTGCTATAATTTTGAGGGCCACCCTTTGAGAAATGCTGATCTATGTTATCCATCCAAAGGGCTCAAAACTCTAAGGCCAAATATTTAAGCCTTTCAAAATCAGAGAATTACAGAACATTAGAACTAGGAGGGCCACAGAGATCATCTAATCTGAACTTTTCATAGCTAGAAGATTAGAGGATGGGGAGGTGTCAAAGCACGGGGCTCTTTTTGCACACTCATCACAGCTCTGCATGGTGGCTTACAGGAAGACTTGGGCTTTGATTTCTAGCACTGCCACTTGGGATAATGTGACTTGATAAGCTATTGATCACTTTGGAATTTCACTATTGTTATTTGGGGTGATTGTGGGAGTCATGTGAACTAGTGCATGCAAAGTGCTTTTGGGAAGTGACCTGCACCAACTTGGTCATGTGTAAGTTCCAGATTCTTTCTGGGAGATAATGTGTAGTGCCCCAAGAAACTTTAAGGTAGGTAAAGATTAGCTATAGTTCTACCACCTTGCCAGCAGGTTTTATTCTATTCTATTTTATTTTATTGTTTTCAGACAGTCTCGCTTTGTCACCCTTGGTAGAGTGCCATGACATCATAACTCACAGCAACCTCAAACTCTTGGGCTCAGGTGATCTTCTTGCCTCAGCCTCCTGAGTGGCTGGACCTACAGGTGCCCGCCACAACACCCGGCTATTTTTATAGATGGGGTTTCCCTCTTGCTCAGGCTGGTTTCAAACTCTTGAGTTTGGGCAATCCCTCCCCCTTGGCCTCCCAGAATGCTAGGATTACAGGTGTGAGCCACTGGTCCGGGCCTTGGCAGCCGGTTTTAATGAAAGTAAACTGCCCCTCACATAGGTATTTTTTAAACTCAACACAAACTAGCAAACAAGCACAGAAATAGTTTATGCAACTATCCCGCGAAACAGCAGTCCCAGCTTGGACCTTTCAGGTGTTTTCATAGCACTGTGCATGAGAAGACCTTTCAAAGCCTCACAGTGACATTTCCAGTCAGCCTCAGGCAATCATAGATCCTCCCAACCAAAGCTGGACACAAAACCACCTGGGGATCAAGCCTCTGTCTCATCCCTGAGGGTTTCACTTGCAGGCTTCCCCATTTGCTAGTTTCCTTTAGCAAGTGGGAAGTGTCTCTAATGGTTTTGGGCAGCCCACATTATCAATGAGTACCCACTTAATACTTTTATCATGCAAATTAACAACTCAGTAATTTCATTCATCAAACCTGTTCTGAATTCACTATGCTAATTAGCAAGGCTCTGGTTGATAGAAAAATAGATAACAAAAGTATTTGTTGTAGCTGCCTCTGGAGTATTCCCTTTCCCGTAAAACAGTAGCTGGACATGACAGTGAGAATTTTCCATATTCTCAGCAACTGGATGTCCCTGGCTCTGAAGTCTTCACTAAGGAGTACATACTTAATTACCACACTGTCAACACAGAAATATTTTATTTTTATTTATTTATTAATTTTTTTTTGGAGACAAAGTCTCACTATGTTGCCCTCAGTAGAGTGCTGTGACATCACAGCTCACAGCAACCTCATACTCTTGGGCTTAAGTGATTCCTTTGCCTCAGCCTCCCAAGTAGTTGGGACTACCAGCGCCTGCCACAGCGACCGGCTATTTTTTTGTTGCAGTTGTCATTGTTGTTTAGCTGGCCTGGGCTGGGTTTGAACCCATCTGCCTAGGTTTATGTGGCCGGCATCCTAAGCACTGAGCTACAGGTGCTGGGCCAACACAGAAATATTTTAAAGTAAATTACTTCATGTAACTAGCACTTAGTACAATGTTTGCCTATTAAATACCCAAATAGTGTTAACTGTTATCATTATTATTACCATTGAAAATGTGTTGAAGAAGTCAAAAGGTATAGAAACTCTGTTACAGAAGATGAATAAAATAATAATCTAAATATAAGTAATCTTATATTATGCAAGCCAAGAATTACTCAGAGTCTGCTTTCTTTTTTTGAGACAGAGCCTCAAGCTGTTGCCCTAGGTAGAGTGCTGTGGCATCACAGCTCACAGCAACCTCCAACTCCTGGGCTTAAGCAATTCTCCTGCCTCCACCTCCCAAGTAGTAGCTGGGATTACAGGTGCCCACCACAACGTCCGGCTATTTTTTTTTTTTTTTTTTTTGCAGCCATCATTGTTGTTTGGTGGGCCTGGGCTAGATTCGAACCCACCAGCTCAGGTGTATGTGGCTGGCACCTTAGCCACTTGAGCCTACTCAGAGTCTTAATTTAGCTCTGGTTCTTAACATGTTATCAGAACTCATTGAAAAAGGGACTACAGAAACCTAAGTTTACATGGTACATATCTGAGGACGGAGATGAAACCTCCTTAAACAAAGTAGAAAGCACTCTTTTTCAGATCTTGGATTATGACCCATTAGTGAGTTGCAGCATCAATTCTGGATTACATTGTGAATTGCATTTTGAAATGTAGGTTGTGGTTAAAAGTGTTGGGCAGTCCCTGGCACAGAAACCAGAGGAGGAGGAGGAGAAGTGCAGGGATACAGGCCTTGGTCTTCCCGGTGACCATCTGGCACATCATTAAGATGAATGATACTTGAGGGTCAGGCTAGGATACTTCAAAGACGTTTTATTATCTCTAATTTCATATTTGCCATCTAGAACTTTTGGGACTTACTAAATTTTGATTACAAATCTAAGATATGGTAGTAATGATTTTCAGACACCAAATTCAGAATTAAAAAAAAAAAAATAGCTGACAAGCCTCTGAGGAGCATTAGTGCAGCATTTTAAGAACTTACACTTCTTCCTTTCTTTATGCTGATCAGAATATAGCACAAAATGGACAGACACTCCTTCGCTTTTCTTTAGTGTGATGGTAAAATCTACTGGATCCATCATTTCAGTGGCACCTGTAAGAATCTGTCAAATGGCAGAGGCTCCCAAACTGCTTTTCCATACAGAACCGTAACTCTGGAGGCACACTGTGTGACAGAAACACATTTACGGCTATACTCCAAACACAGTCTTCTATTTTCTGTCTTTCCTCTGAATTTCTATTTCTACCTTAATAGCTTCCTGTCAAAAGCGCTGTGGCTGTTAGTCTGCAGGAACAGTACAGGCATGGCTACCTCTTAAAATGTAAGGCTGACTCACTAAGATTTATTTTAGAAAGGATATAACTTTTTGTTAATAATGAAAGGTATATCTTATAAGGGATGAATACCAGCTTATGACTGGGCTACATGGAAATATTTGTTCATCAGAACAAGTATAGGTGTCAACTATTTTAAAACTGTCTTATAACCAGCAACTGGAAGTAATTCTCTTCTAAACATTAAATAAAATAATTCCAACCGATGCTAAGATAGAGCGTCTATAGTACTAAGCACCAGCACAGCGATTCATCTTCAGGGCAGGTCTGAAATCCGAAGGCCTGGAATCTAGTTTCTGATTCTAGATCTGAAATAAGTTTAAAATTTTTTTTCTATGCTTTCATTTCATTCTATACAGAATAAGACAGTAGGTACTGACTTACTAATATTCAAGGCTGTTCAAATAACATGATTTACCAGGTTAAGAGCTTTGAAAAAATGCTTGCCCAGTTGTAGGTTAGTTTTATTAAGATAATATTCTTTAGGTGTCAAATAGAATAAGCTTCAGAAGAAAAGAATAAAAGAAACAATAACTTTTGTATTTCTATCCTATTTCCTCTTGACAAAATGACTCACAGGTTACTAAGTGATCTTTTCATTCTAACTTGTAGGTAATCCTTTAACATTCCTGGAAATGATTCCACTTAAAGTGAAAGAACAAGATCTCTTTAAGATTTTTTTCTCAAAAGATGCACCGCAGGTGTAATCCCACCAATAAATGTAGAATACAATTGTTTTAACACAATAACTAAGAAAATGCCAGGAAGGCTTTGTCAACTAGTGTGATGAAAATGTGTCAAACTGTGTATAAAACCAGTGCCCCAACTGTGTATATGGTGCCCCATGATCGCATTAATGTACACAGCTATGATTTAATAATAAAAAAAAAAAAAAAAGATTTTTTCTCTCCTATGACAATCTTTGGATAGTGTGAAGATATTTTTTTAACCTCTCTAGGAAGAAGCAACAGCTATATTTCCTTTCCTGCAATACTCTTAACATTATTTACATAATTATTCCTTTCAAGAAAGCTTTTCCTTTGCACATATGATTGGGAAGCTGTTATTATTTCATTATTTGAACGAAAATATGAGTCACAGACTCAGGGAAAGAATCTCAAGTATCATTTTGTTCATCTTTTCATTGCACAAACGAGGAAAGGAGACCCAGGGCAGCTGAACAATTTGTTCCAGTTTTGGTGAGAGAACCAGAACTTCAATCCAGACTAGAATCGGGTATGTGTTCCTTCCCCTCTTGTCACAACCCTATGCCTACTAAAAAGCTTACTCTTTTAGATTAATGTGTTGTTTCCAATGCCTTAGGTCATAGCTCATCTGTGTAGCTGTGACTGGGCCTATAGTGAAGTACGGAGTGGTTGCCTTGATTTGCTTTTGTACATCAGTGTCTGTGAAAGGCAGGATACATCGTAGACTTTTAATAAGCACTGATCATGACTATTTAAAACTTAAATAGCAGTCACTCAATTCAGAAATACTTTTCGAAATGAGAAAAAATTAGGAGTCTCGCTATTGACTGCCAATAGTCATTTGACATGCTCTGAGATTATGTGCTTTCACTTTGCTATTTAAAAACATTTAAAACTTACATAAACATGTTTAAGGATCTTGAATGTCCTGAAATACTTACTTACTTGCTAGTGTATAGTGAGAAAGTTTTCTATGTATATTGAAACTCTAGATAAGTAAAGCAATTCAAATACTCAAGAGAAAAAGATAAATAAAAGTAAAATACCAATTCCACAGGATATCTTGGATCTAATTTCTTTCTTGATGAGATCTATTGACTGACTGTGCACGGAGCCATTATTTACTAGGATACAAGCTGTTCTTCAATCTCCCCTATATAAAATATCTTCTCCTTATTACACAAATCACCACCGAACTAGATAATAACTTGGGAGAGTTCATGGCTTTTACGGCAACCCACAGCAAGTGATGCTGTCTTGACAAAATATAAAATTACCTCAACCCTGAGCTCAAACTCTAGGAGAGCAGCAAACACGCCCCGTAGTATTGTTTTAGATGAAGCACAGTGATAGCTCTGCACTTCCTTCAGGCCTCCTCTTTCTTCCTGAATGAACTCCAGGGAATGGCACCATGTCAGGCTTTCCAGATGGATTATGTGAAGCCATAGCTCAATGTCATTTTCAATAGGAAGCCTCATAATTAAAGGTCAAATAGTCACTTCATCTGCAATCAATCAATAGAAAAAGTACTAATATGAAGAACTAATCAATCAATGGCAAATGCACTAATAAAAGCAATGAATCAAATTCAGGATGTGTGTAGATGCAAGTACATGGAAGAGATTAAGAGAGGACAGAAACAAGAACAATAAAATAAATTGAAGGTGTATATGCAAGAGAATACTCCGAAAGCTTCTCAAGCAAGAGATTTTATCTGTGGTCCATTAGTTACATGGCTACCACTTGGCCTGCAATAATTTATTCTTACATACAAATACAGGATATAAGAATGAATGGCATTTTGTAAGTTTCACTTAATGTATTCTATTTGAGATGTTATATACATGTAAAATCATTAGAAGAAATATTATGATGGCGACTGCAATGGGAAAGATATATATTTTAAAGTGCCAAATAGGAATATTATAATATGTTGTATTTCTTTTTAGTGTGAGAAGTGACACAAAATATAACTCTGAGTGATATTAGCTGAAATTTCCCTTGGTTTTCTTCATACTCCGAATTCTTCATACTCCATGTGATGTTCTTTCATTACCATGCAGACAAAAATTTCTATTAGAATCATTAGCTTGTAGCTCAGGTCACCGTCCTGGCATAATCTCTGTACCAGTGAGGGCAGGTCACCAGTAGAGGGAAACACGCGTTGGATCTTGTGACAATGGATACAGTAAATTTGTAGGGCTTAGCAAGGCCATTCTAACAATAGACATCCCCTTGCTATATGTGGAAATAGGGCAATCTCTCTGAGATAAAGGAAGCACCCAAGAGGCCACTTGTATAAATGCTATCTAGGAGACTGCAGGAAGAAAGCCAGGTATGATTAAGGCATAACAGATTATTTGAGTTGGAGGTACAATGACCTAATCTTAGGGCCACAGGCACTGAGGCCTGGGGAAATATCAGTGTAAGAGCCAGGGTGAATATTTGTAGATTAGGTAAGTCTTATAATTCCAAGAGAGCTCAGGTGTGTCATGCTATCAAAGAAAGTAAGCATTTATACTACCTGGTTACTTAGATAATCAAACTAATACAGAATCTTATTAGAGGATCTAAATATGTACTTCATGGGTGAACACTGCAAAAGCAAACAAAAATCCAAGTGAACTAATCCTTTTTAGTAAAACTATTAGATGAGACTACCTATATGCTTGCCTAAAAATCATCTTTCAGAAATAAAAAACAGAAGAGTATAGCTTTGGGATTAAGAAAAATGAAAAGACAAAATAAGAAAAAAAAGATTGAATGGGTATTTTGCTTATAGAAAAGAAAAGAGCACTGACAGCATTACAGTATGCTTCCTGGGTGTGCGTCCTGCTCTTTGCTGAACACAGCACAGGAAAACATTGTAGAGAACAAATGAAATCCATTTTGGTTTTTCATACAAAAGTAAATCCCTGGATCGGGTTTAAAAGCCCAACGGAGATGTGCAGACATGTATTTGTTGCAGCTGTGGTTCAGCATGTACACAAGGGATGTGGGCATTTGACCCCTGCACTCTCCATCAGAGGAGTCTGGCAGCAACCACCTCTGGATTTCCTCACTTTGTAAAAGTGCTTTAGTTTTTAGAAGACCGGGAACACCAGATATCATACCTCAACAACACGCATGGGAAAAAACATGATGACTTCTTTGAGGTCAATCACTAAACACTTGTTACAGGAAAACCTAGAAGACAAGGATCAGGGGACTGGAACTCTGGGAGTGGCAATACATTTATAACTGTTATTATAGTTATTAATAATGAACGATAGTAGCTAAGCTTCCAGAGCACCCACTGTGTGCGGGGTAGCACAGCAAACTTGAAGATGGGCTAGCTCATTTAGTCCACAGTAATCTTTTCATGGCACAACTACTGAGCACACTTTGTCACGTACTGGCTACCTGTGGTCTACCAAGCACTGTGCTAGGCACCTAACAAAGTGAGTGTTATTCTGCCCATTTACAGATGAAAAGGCTAAGGTTTAGAGGGGTTGATTGATTTGTCTGGGGTCACAAAATCAGGATTAGAATATGGATTCCAAGGCTATTTCAACTTCAGTTTGATGATGATTACCAAAGAAAACCAAAAACACTTCAAGGCCTGGATGGTAATATAATTTATTCAAATAAGCTGAAGCTCTAGACAGCAATGGCTCCTTAACAGTTTGTCTGATTTCTAAATCATTTTCCAAATCTGATAAAAGTGATAGTAGATTCTGTCAGACGACTATGCTTGAGACTTGTAAAAACATTATGAGATGCCTTCATATGTAGCTTATGGAGTGAGTTTCTTTAACATGAGAAGGCTTAGAGCCATGTCATAACTCTCCAGTCTCTTACACATGACAAAAATGTGGAAGAATTTTTAATACGAGGTTTTGTCATAACCTGTCCACTACCTCAAGCAGTTTGTGAATGATGTATATTTCAGTAAAGCTTCTAAGTGCTCAATGACTTTTAATGACCCTAGATTCTGGATGTCTAACAGGTTATTGGGATAATGCCACTAAATCAGGTAAAGCTACGTAGAAAATAGCACTTTTCTCCTTACTCCACTTTTATCTGCTAAATAAATACTTATTCCACTTTTAGTGTTAATCTGATTGAGTTAATACTAATTATGTTGTTTCTTTAGAGAAATAACATAACATTTGGAAATGAACTTCAAAGTAATGTCAATATTAAATTAGAGTATGAACATTCCCACTTTGCTTTGAGCTTCCCTTTCATTAACATTTTCCAGAGACAACGTAGAGCCTTTTAAAGCAAATGTTTTGCCAATTCCTTTTTCACAAGCAGTCTCCTTTCCTATGTCTACCCCTACCCAAGCTCTAATGTTAACATTCCAAATTGAGAATCTTTCAGAATTGAAAACATGATTACAAATCAGGCTAAATTCTATGCTGTAAAATTTAGACTCTTTGAGATTGATTTGATCAAATAACAGTATTTCAAAATAATAAGCCATCCTCACTTTGCTATTGTTCTTTATCTACCAGAGTGGATAGTGCTCCATTCCACTTACTTTATAAGAGTTCTTTGAGTTTCAAAGTCATCGGACAGTAACTACATGAGGTTAACATATGGTTTTTAACTCTCTGAATCACTTACCCAATGTGAGGGACTTGTGTGTGGAACAGAAAATGATAGCCACTGTATCTGCTGGTGTGAAGCCCGAATTATTCCTAGGGACAGGAAAAAGTTTTTATAAATACTTTTATAAAAGCCTGTATAACATATCTGAAATCAAATGCAGGACCTACCTTCATGTTAACATCCCTTTGATCAATCCTGATGACAAGTAATTCTACTTCCAAATGTACAGAAGTGTCTGAATTTTTTGTTTTTTAGAGAATCACTTCTGAAGTCATTTATTCATGAAAAGGAGAACCGTTTTAAAAATGTGTGGTGGAGGTCTCCTAAGATCACAGGACTTTAGGAAAATGATGCAGCAAAAACTCTTATAGCTAGGTCTCTAGGCAATCTCTTGATACTACCCAGAGGCTTGAAGGAGTTAATGTACCTCCAAAAATGCTTATTTCAAAGAGCAACACATTTTTTGGTAGCAAACACACACTTTGGAGAAATACCTGGTATGAACAAAATATGTAACATCATATGGTTTAGTAAAACCAATAAATTATTACTTTTTGAGCAGGGACCTGTGGATTAGGCACTTCTCTTGGGTCTTTATAGGTAAAGACAACAACCCCAAAGGTAAGTAACACAATGTCCCTATGTGAAAATAAGAAAACTAAGGAACACAAAACTGTGTAACTTACTCAGAGCCCATTGCTTTAAATTGACAGAGCCAAGATTCAAACAGTGTGGCTCCTAGGCCTATGCTTATAACTGCTATGCTCTACTATTGTTATGTAATGTGTTAAGCATAACAAAAAAATCTAGCTTAGCCAAAACTGACTACCTGTTATGCGGTGGGGGGGGGGGGGGGTCAGTACTGGGGCTGGATATCATTATCAGATTTCCTATTTTACATCAGAAAGATTTAGAGAACCATTAGGCTAAAAGGTTAGAAATATGATTATTGTTATTATGCCTTTATATTTTGGAAACGATTTCTTTTCGCAGGAATCAGGGTTTGACAGTAGAGTGAGTCTATGCACTACCTTCCCTGAATTCTGACAAAAGATTTAGTTAGCAAATGGGAAAATACTCCAGAAACTGCACAGTACAGTTGCAGTTATATTAATAACAATCGACCCAATTTTAATCTCTTATGAAGGAGATCTGTGATCTCCCTTAGTAACCGCCATCTCCATGTATAACTTTTGCCAGGAGAAACATCTTCCCTAAATAGATCACACATCCTATTGTCTCTCTTCTATACTCTCTAGAGGGAGAAGAGCCCTCTACTCCTCTTCATTCCCTGTGCTTATGTAAGGAGAATATATAAACGGCTCTTTGGTCTCTTTTTTGAAAGGCATGTATGTTCCTACCTCCTAACTAGTCTTATTTCCAGCTCTTCCTTGATAACAACTTTCCAAACTGAAATTTTTGTGTTTCACCTTAGATGATGATTTTCCCCTGATGTGTTTCACTTGGGAATAAAATTGCCTGACTGTTTCCACATTTTAGTCTTATTTTTACACTGTGATATCCCGTTTGTGTTTTAAACATTGCACTACATGGCTGACATATTTCTTCATCCCTTTATTCCTTATGGTAGGGGAAAGAGCTGTGTGAGGGTCTGTAATTGCATGGGCTGAGACATGAAAGGAAAAGAGATACACGGTAGAACACCACAGCTGACCACCTGCCTGACCACCTCCTGAAGTTGACCTAATTTTCACAGACTGGACATGCACCACCTGTACATATCAGTACAGTAGGCCTAGTTCCTTAGGCCTACCACCACTGTGTGTTGACCAGTTTGTTACAGTCCCATAGGTGGTCAACTTACAGAGGTTCTGCTGCATTTGAGAGAGGAGAGAGAGAGAGAGACAAAGAAGAAAAGTGATTTGCTGTGGAGAGCAAAGGGTTACCTCTAACTTGGTGGGGAAAGTGGGAGGTGATAGTGGAGCATAAGATAATCTTCTTGGAGGAAATAGTAATTGAGCTGGGCCTTAAAGAACAGGTTTTGGCACATGCAGATGTCTTAGGTAAGGGACAGTGAGACTGCAGTATGGGAGTGCGGGGCAGTGGGCTAAGAGTAGACCTTGGGGCTGAGTTACATGCAGGGATGCTGGCTGGTGACCGGGAGTATGGATTTGATAAGATGGGAGGGGAACTGCTGAAGGGTTTGGGACAGTAGACTGACATGATCAGACGCATTGTTAAGGAGGATAATCCCACTGTATAGTATGACACTGAAGATGGTGAGGCTAGGCAGGAAGCAGGGAGCCAAAAGGACCTGAAGATTCACTGAGAGGACAGAAGATGGTGGCAAGAGATGTGGGGATGGAATTATTTTGCCAACTGTTAAGCTCTCTGCAATACTCCCTTCAAACAGCTTAAGAGCACAGGCTTTGGGGATAAACGCACTTAAGTTTAAATCCAGACCATCCTTTTGTTTATATATAAAATGGGGATAACCTGCCTGCCTCTTAGTGTGATGGTGAGGATAAATCAATGCTTGTTAAGAATTTAGCATAGTGTATTTAATACACACTAGTTATTATTATTATTAATGCTTTGAAAGAGGAGGAGGAATTAAAGAGAAATGATAAACTTTGATCCTATAGACTGAGAGGAACATTAAAGCATTAATGGAACAGAAAATGGAAGAGAAGGCCCGGAGAGGCTTGGGGAGGAGACCAAGGGATTGCTTGTGAAGTGCGGTGGATTCATAGTAGTGAGGGCTGTGTTTTCAAGAAACCTGGTGAAGAGAAGAAAAGGGACATGGGCCATCCGAACATGACTACAGAGAAAGAGTGAAGATGCAGCAGACAGGTAACTGAGAGGACTAGACTGAAAGAATCTGCTAGAGAGGGGCATTTCCTATCCTCTCTCAGCTGGAAGCAATAGTAGAAAGGGCCAGTGAAAAACAGAAATTTTCAGGTACAGAATGGGAAAGGAAAGGCAACTAATGGCAGAGATTTCCCTTATTTAAAAAGGGTGAGACACGTCACTCATCCACGCAGAGTTCCCAAAGAAACTGGGAAAGCTTGAAATAGGCAGATCGTAGAATATGACAGGCAGCCAGTTTACAAGGAAGAAGACACTTTTGTGCAGGGGGGAGCTCCCGCCTGCAGCGGAGAACACGCAGTGTTACCACCTGGCCTGGTTGGGCACTTTTCCAGCACCACTTGCAGTGTCAATAAAGGTTCAAAGACCTTTTCAGTCTTTTGTTGCCCTTGTTTAGAACCAGTGGTTGCTGCATCTGTGTTTATGCAGTTTCGTTTTCTTCCTAGGGGTGCTGGCAATACTTCTCCTTTAGTGAGCTGTGTTCTGCCTGGTATCTTGTTCTTTCTCAGACTGTAGCACATTTCTAAAATGTCCAGGTCTCTCTCTGGCCAAGGAGCACTGACTTCCTCTGGCACTGGCTGCCAGTCATCAGAGCAGCGCTGGCCGCCGGGGCCGTCAGAGCAGCATTCACAGGTGGCTAAGCAGGGCACCTGCTATAGACGCTCACTGTCCTGCTTCAGGTGAGAGACTGAAGCTAGGCCCACACTGGGAGATTTCTGGCTTGAGTTAGAACACTGCTTCATAGCCCTAATGATACCAACTCCATCAGGGAGAAGGGAGGATTAGACCCTTAAGGCATGAAAATGGAATACTTAAGGTTAATAACAATATTCTCCCTCAGTAGGGTGGACTTGTACTTTAGCTGTATGGTACCAGAATGCTCTACATCACAGATCTCAGGGACAGTGAACAGAGCAGACGCTCACTGAACCCTCCATCCACCCTCCGTCCACAATGACGATGATCACCACGGCAGTCAGTGTCACTGAGCACTTTTCTGGCACTTTGCATCCAATATTACTTCCTTCTCAGAACGGCCCTATAAGGTAGATAGTATTATTGTCCTGTAGGTCCAAAAAGTGAACTTGAGGGACAAAGAGATTAAACAACTTCTCTGAAGTCACACAACTAGTTAGTTGGCTGTCCTAAATTGTAGACAAAAGTTTGCCTTCTATGAAAGAAAATATATTTAAAATAAAAGAAAAACAACCTACACAATTTAATGAGTCAGAGCAGCTATCTTGGTAAGCAACCCAACATTTAGTCATCCTCTGTCAAGGGAGGCTTCATGGCACAAGGTCATGACAGTGCACAGAAAACAAAGTGTCCTGCATATTATATTCAAGCAGTAATGACTATCATTATCTTTAGTGATTATTATCTCTACTGTGTCTGCACACATTCTTGAAAGGAATCACATTACTATTTATTTTCTAACTCTACCTTATCTCTGTTTAATATTGATCTTCTTTTTATCCTGTTTTTAATGATTCTTTTGATCACTTTGGCTTCCCCTGAGATGTTTATTTCCTTTTCTTCCCAACTAGTCTTTTTATTCTCTCTTTCAAAGCTTTCAATCAGTGTTTTCCACATAGTATTTATTTTGCCTTCCTTTGCAGTACCCACAAAGGAAAACATGTCAGGTTTTACTAGTGGAATCACAGAACGTAGAGTAGAAAAGCTCTTTTGAGATAGTTCTGTGTAAGCCCACTGTTTTTAGAGGAGAAAACTTCCATGTGAAATACTTTCCTTTGTTAACCTTTGCCCCTGTGCTTGTGTTTGCTCATTTTCAGAGAAGACCTCGTCCATCAACAGCTATGTGGCACTAAACAAGTTACCCAGAGCTCCAAGGCTTACCTGCCCCGTCTCTGAAATGGGAAGAAGATTGACAATTCATGACAATGTCTGTTTTACTTCCTTGCCTCCCTTCTCCCTCTGCCGCCCTCCAGTCCACCCTCTTCTCTCAGACCTGTGCCGAGAGGCCTACTGAGACATCCAACCAAAATGTACTGATAAGAATTAAACAGCTATACAAATACTTAAATGTTTGCTTTCTTCCTTTTTCTTTTATCACTCTAGTGACAATCTAGGTTTCTGTTACTCTAGTTATTAGCCTACCAAACCATCTTTTATACAAGGTAGAACCTCTGTACGTCGACCAGTCACAGGATTGTAACAAACTGGTCAACATGCAGAGGCGGTCAACATAGGTCTAATGTACTGATATGTACATGCGGTACATGTCTGGTCTAGGAAAATTAGGTCAACTTAAGGAGAAGGTCAATATAGGGAGGTGGCCAACTATGAAAGTTCTACTGTGTTTTTATAAATTTTAAGATTCTCAGTTACAGCTCTATTTCTTTTTTAACTTTTAAAAAAACCTTTGACAGTTTCCCAAAGTTGCAGAAAGCTGAGGTCGCTATGGATACCTGAGTCTTAGCCTGGTGAATCAACTCTCATTTCCTAGCAACTGTGATAGAGAAAAGTAAAAAATGATGTATTACAAAGCTAGCAAAGCTAATTCCCCTTCTTTTACCCTTAGTTTTTCATATAATATAAAGGATTTTGATATAACAAATATTCTACAGTAGCTAACATCTATTGAACACTGGTTGTGTGCTAGGTATTATGCTGAGAGTTTTCAATACATATTATTTAATTCTCCAAATGATCCTGTGAGGTAGGTATTATTACTATCTTCATTTGTACATATGAAAATTGACAAAGGGCACAAAATTATTAAATAGGACTGAATCCCAAGTCTGTCTGATTACAGAACTGAAATTTTTCACCTGGATCTTATTCTGTAGACAGACAAATGAGAACACAGAATAATCACCCTCAACTATGTTTTAAATGGTCACTGGCACGGTAACACATTAGGTCAGTAAATCTAAGAAATGCTGACCAGTTATGCAGAGTGTTGTAGGAAAGCCTAATTTCCTGGGCTGGGTCTCTTCCAGCTTTCTGTGGAAGTTCTCTCACGAGAGTGCAGTAGCCTCTGCACCCCCCACCCACCCACACCCACACACATACACACAGCCACCCATGGGACACACTGATCTCCATGCTGAGATTTTTGCCTCTGACATCCAAATTGGTTTTAGACTTACTGAATTGGTAAGGAAACACTAAAAAAAAAAAAAAAGAAAAAAGAAAAAAAGGCACATACATACATACACATACAGGGCAATTTCACTAATTTTAAGTGGGAAGGAACAAAAAGTAGATAATGCAAATGGTACTCAAAAAGTACAAACTAGTGGGTCCTCATTTAAACTCTTGGTATCTTTCGTTAATTTATTAATTTGTGTGTAAACCTGAAGAATTTCTTCAAACACTTTTGATAAATTCCCTAACTAAAATAAGTATTATAAATTTAAAAAGTAATTGAGACCAGGCATGGTGGCTCATGACTGTAATCCTAGCACTTTGGGAGGGTTGAGGAGGAAGGATCATTAAGACCAGGAGTTTGAGACCAGCCTGAGCAAGAGTGAGACCCAGTCTCTAAAGAAAAAAAAAAAAAAAAAAATGTGGCACATGCCTATAGTCTCAGCTACTCAAGGCTAGAGGATCACTTGAGTCTGCATTGAGCTATGTGGATGATGATGTTACTGCACTCTAGCTTGGGAAACAGAGAGAGAAAAAAAAAAAAGGCAATGAAATAGTTTAGTACAGTGGAAAAGTCCAAGGGAAATGGATTTCAATTCTAGGCATACTGCTTGCCACATGATTTTGGTTAGTTTACTAAACTACTACAATTTGAATTCAGGCAAGTTACCGAACTAAACTACTCTAAACATGGGTCTTTATTTGCAAAATAGCGGTGGGAGTGCATAATATCACTGTCTGCGATGCCAGGCTTTCATGAAATAACATAGTCCCTAAGCCAGCACCTGGCGTGGAGCAGAGTTCAATACACTTCAGCATCTTTCATTCCGCCAATTAAATCCTCAAGAGCTATGGGGTCTCACAGCATGAAAACAATATGAAAATCATCTTCCCAATTTTGTTCATTTTAATAATTCCCACATTTTAATGAAATATTTGGGGCTTCACAACTTTTGTCCCAGAGCACAATTGCAATAATTCCTTGTTCTAACTGTTTATCAAAGAACATGCAGGGGGTTGAGGAAGTTCAAAATGCAACGGAACTTTAGTGAAGGCAGAACACGCCAGAAAAGAAGGATCTCAAAACTGCACATCCTTTTGAAAGTCCAGTATACTCCATGTTGAATATTCTTAATTTCAGGAGGTCATCTAGGTGTGACACCACCCCCTCCCCAGCCCCAGCCTCCCAAAGCTGTCCCCGTGGTGGCTGTTTATGCTCTTTCTTTTCAAGGGCATTTTCGGCCACTAACAGGATATCTGCCTCCCACCTAGTCTAGATAGGATGAGGAGGGCTTGTAACCATGTTTGCCACAAGGACCAGCAAACAAAAAGCCACGGAAAGGCCAGCATCTTTTCTAAGGTGACACAATAAGCCATTTACAAAAAGAACTTTAAACAGCTCCTACTCTCAGACTCACCCAATTAAGTCACATTTTCTCTGAGACTTAATGGCTCCAGGCTTTACTCTTACTTCATAAATCACAATCTCTAGCTTGGGAAAATGCTTCAAATTATATCAATCAATAAGTTAATATTGATTGTTCACAATCAACCTCCTGCTATACCAACTGCTGTAAGAGCCAAGTGCATAACGTGAGGCCTGAACCACTGACTGCTCTGACTGCCACCCTTATAAACAGTCTAGGCCACATTCCCTTGTGGGCTCCCTTGTGGGTGTTTGAGGGTCTGCGATCTGGCTGAAGTCTACCTTTCCACTTACTCTTATTATTTTTAATCTTCCTCTACTCCTACTGTCTCACCATGTTTTATTTTTTTCACGTGTGTGTCCATATTTGCATTACTGCTTCTTGTCCCAGCAAGAACCCCTTTTTGGCATCAATGATCAACTGGCCATTATTTGTGGTACACGTCAAACTCCATCTCTTCCTGGGGCCTTGCTCTACCACCCTCTTCAGAAAGTGCTTTCTTCTTTGAATTGACTACAGGTTGGCTTACTGTCCCACTCAGAAAACCCTTTGCTATCAGTGTGTATGCTAAGTCTATAAACTCGTTAAGGATCGGAATCAGGTCCTAAGTGTGGCATCCACCATGGTAAATTTCTCATACCATGAGAGAAATATGCTCACACCAAAGGTTTAAGAATATTTTCTGCATATCTAATAGAGGTAGAAGAAACTAGATTTGAGGTGATCCTTTAAGAACAAGAAAGCTAAATTAAGACATGGAGACCAATTTGGACATGGGGATAGCCTAAGCCAAGGACAGAAATGAGAAAGTATAAGGTTCTTCCAGGGAACAGCAAAGGTTTTATCTCAGTCTAAAGCTTAGATACAGCATGAATTCTAGGAGTAGTGGCTCATGAAATTGAAAAATACACTGGAGGGGCCTTGTCCTCTAAAATGAACTTCATTCTATAGGCACTGAATAACCACTGAAGAGATTTGCCCCGAGAGTCATTATCTCTGAACTTGTAGTTACTGGAGATAGGATGAAATGCATAGGAAAAGTCTGGCCTAGAAATAGAGTGACCAGTAAGATATCCAGTACAATAGTCTAGGGAGAAAAGAAGCAACAAGAGAATTAGGGAAATAGCTTTGGGAACAGAAAAAATATTACAGAGGCAGGGTTGAGAAATTTAAAAAGTAATGAAGTGAAGGATTCCAGTTTGAGTACCTCTGAGGATGGTGGTTCCACTAAAAATAAGTGAAGAAATGAGAGAGAAAAAAGAATTTTGGGGGAAAAAGATTATCCTGAACATCTTGAGTCTGAAGTCATATTTTTGACAGTCAGGTGAAAAATAAGGCTGGCACTCAGGCAAAACATTGGAATGGTAGGTCTAGACTTGAAAATCATCAGTGTCAAGCTAACAGCTCGAGCCAGTGGAATGGAGGGGGCTGCCCAAGTGCATTACGTGCATAGATGAGGTAGGGACCAAGGACAGATCCTTTGTCATGTCTACAATTTGAGGGTGGCAAGAAGGAGGAACAATGGTCAGGGAGACAGAAGAAAAAATAGAACAGCATAGTAGCATAGTAGCCAAGTAGGAGCATGATTTCTCTTTTCAGAAACTAACAATAAGAGATATCAAATCACTTACCTTGTTGAAAAGATGAAGGTTAAAAGCATAAAACTCAGCTGAATAGAAAATACTGAAGAAAAAAAGATTGAATCTAAATTAGCACTTTTAAAGCATTGTGTGTAGCATATTTACTGGCATGTTTAGTTTTATCTGAAACTTAAGGAACTCAAAAAGAAAAACAAATGAATAAACCAAACAAACAGACATTGCTAAACTGATAACATCATTTAAATTAGTAGGACTCACCCTGTTCCTACTGATCATATCCCCCAAAACAATCTTTGACATCGACTGCTCAGAAAAAAATCTAGAACCCTCTTTAAGAAATGGCTAATTTGGCCAATTCAGACAGACCTGGATGATATTATGAGTATTTATAGCAAATAACATAAATGTGGTAGCATAGAATACATACTTTGAAATAACTCATCTTGGCTTTAATAGCAAAAGATCTTTGATACTACAACATTAATAAAAGTTGTCTTTGGTATTATAGGATAAACAAAACAAAGGTTACATTTTGAGCCTTTGCAGTTACCTGAAGTTGATAGTCTGCTGCTTCTCAAAATGATATGATACTGCTTTGGGTATATTTTATTAGAAAATATGTGTAAGTATTCACAGTTTAACCAATGCCGCCAAATTATTTTACTTACAAAATAATAGCATTACATATTAAAAATTCTGTTTTTAAGTCACAGTAAGGGGTGGGATCAATTCAAAGTTACAACAAACTAAATTGATGACAAAATGTTCAATCTAACATGTACATTTGATAGATGTAGGCTTCCCTCATCTGATGTCCACTATTGTAAGTCACCAAATAGTGCATCAGACACAAAAAACAAAGGAGATTAAGATCTTCAGTGTATACCTGATGTTTAACAGAATAAAAACATACAATAACGTCTCTGAGTAATGATAATATGAAACTAAGTATTTTTACTCAAATTAGCATTAGAAATGAATCTGGAGAACACAGCTTCCTGCCCTCCACTTTTAAGGAGACTGAGGGATGGCCAGGATAGCCGATTTCTAACTTACTTATGAACAGTATGACAACAAGGCTTAACTTGTCCAGGTCAATGTTTGGGTTAGAGAAGGTGTCACAGAAGGTTGTGTAGATGATCATGAGGAGCACACTGCTGCTGACAGCGCCGAAAGGAGGCTTCTTTCTTTCCAGCCAATCCTTGATGTACCTCCGGACAATCTGAAACAGAGATCAATCAACAGGTTGCCTCTTTTCAGAGATGTAGGGAGTTGAATTGGGCATCACAAAGTGATTCTGACAGCAGAAAGACATAAAGGAAAGAGAATAATTTGGATGATGGCCACAGTGGATTTCAAAGCTTCCCTGCCACACCACTCTTCTTCTGGGGAATTTAACATTTGTAGTGCAACTTCCATTGGGTGTCCATAATGAGAGTATATTTTCAACTGCATTCAAATCCATCCTTAATCATGCCAAATGCTCTTTGCTAGCTGTCACTGAGACATGCCCATTAAGCCTCCCCAAAGTTTATCTCCTCTGCTGATCCTAATGGATGTGCGTAATTATCACAGTCCCCTTTGCCTCAACAGACAATTCCAAGTGCAACTTTGGGAATCTTAAAAATCTGACATCTTCAAGAATTTCAAGACAGTAGATAATCGAAAGTGATCCATGGAACATATTAATATTTAAAATGCTAGCAATGCACCAGAAGTTTTTAATTAAATTATAACTCATGCTTGAAAAGCAAAAGTGCATGTGTTGTGGGAGTTTAAATAATTCAAACTCTGAATATCTAGAGTTTTTGTGAATCTAAAGACAAATGCCATTTGCATACTTTTAGAATTCCAGAATTAACACTTAAATATGAATAAACCTGTCCTAACTTTCCTACAAAAGGAGAGTGAAATATAAAGTTAAAGAGCATTTCTGTCATATTTTAAAATCAGATATTTAAAATCAGGTCAGTCTGAATGTTGGTGATAACTTTTGTTTGGACATAAAAGTGAAACACTCTACTTAAAACTTTCTTTCACTTTTGAAAGAGGCTGTACAATTCCTATCATAAGGACGATAGCTGAGACATGTTAAGTTTTGAGTCACTCATTATCCTGCATAACTGAGTATGAGATTTCACAACAGGTTCAATTACCATGGATCCATTAGCAATAATGAGGTCAGGGAACTGCTCCTGATAAGGCTGATAGGGTTCTGTCATCATCTACTCTGTCACTAAAAAGTATATCTTTATAGACGTTCAGGAAGAAAATAAACTACTCTCCATAGAACCTTTGAATAATTGGCCGTTGCTTCAACAACTGTTCTCAAGGACTCCCTGTGTGAAATGTAGGGTGAATAAACAGATTCCTGGCAGAAAGCTGACCAACCCACACAAACTGCAGGTAAAAAACCTTAAAGATTGGGGCGGCGTCTGTGGCTCAGTGAGTAGGGCGCCGGCCCCATGTACCCAGAGTGACAGGTTTGAACCCGGCCCCGGCCAAACTGCAATAAAAAAATAGGGGCGTTGTGGTGGGCACCTGTAGTCCCAGCTACTCGGAACCTGAGGCAAGAGAATCGCCTAAGCCCAGGAGTTGGAGATTGCTGTGAGCTGTGAAGCCACGGCACTCTACCAAGGGTGACAAAGTGAGCCCCTGTCTTTAAAAAAAACCAACCAACAAACAAACTAAAAATAAAACCCTTAAAGATTGGATGGTGTGGGAAGCAAGGGGAAAGCATGTTATATACAGATAAAAAGTAGTTGATTTTTTTTTTTCAAAAAAGTATATACCTTTAATTAAAGTTATAGCTGGATTTATAAAATATTATGGTTTTGGAGGGTACGGTTACAAGTGATCTCAAACCTTAGTAATTTATCTAGTGTTAATTTCTTTCTTTAAAATAAAATACCATATAGTGGGGGCAATGCCTGTGGTTCAACATAGTAGGGTGCCGGCCCCATATGCCGGAGGTGGTGGGTTCAAACCCAGCCCCAGCCAAAAACTGTAAAATTGAAGTGTAGTGAAGTATAGGGAATAAAAGCAATTCTACCACACAGTATTATGGACTGTGATGTACCAGAACACAAACTTTAGATAATGGTCCTACAGGTATCATGGGTTATTCTGATGGCCCCATGTTCAGATATGTCAGTGTGGGGTAGCTGGGTATTAGAATGCTACAGAGGGAGCTCATTTAAAGGGTCACTTTATAATCTATTGTGTTTGGTAGTGTAAAACTAGTACTTGCCTTTGTTTAATACAATTCAACTCCTTTAGGAAAGAAAATAAATGGAAATTATCTGGAATTACTGAAATCAATGTGTCCTTCAATCTTGTTTTAACAGGCTACAGAATAAGAACGCATGATCGCAATTCCAAAAACAAGAGTGTCTTCCTGTCCCACTAACATTGCTCTCTTCCAATAAAATAAATAAATAAATATAAATGAGGTGTAACTTGAAAGTCAAAGGCATTTTAAAAACCAAGACAAATCTGTAATAATTGATCAATTTCTGAACAATAGAAATGTCCCTTGGTATCCATGGAGGACTGGTTCTAGGACTCTTGTGGATACCAAAATCTATAGATATTTAAGTCTCTGATGTAGCCTAATGTAGTATTTGTATGTAACCTGTATACATCCTTTTGTATAATTTAAATCATCTTGAGATTACTTATAATACCAAAAGAAATATAAATGATATGTAAATAGTTGTACTACATTGGATTTTTATTTGTATTATTCTTGTTGCATTGTTATTTTTATTTTTTATCAGACATTTTCTATTTGGTGGTTGGCTGAATCCATAGATGCAAGACTCATGAATACAGAGGGTTGGCTACAATTTGATTTAGTTAACCTAATAATGTCTTTCCTCATTACCAAGCACTCAGAGTCTCACAGTAGAGTAGGACTCTTTCAAGATGGCAAGAAATAGACACTTCTAGTCCAGAGTCATTTTAGCTAAAATGTCTTTTTTCTCAACACACCAATAGGTTAATGGTGGATAGCTAATCTCAATAAAGAAAACAACTGGGAACTTGGGAACTGGATGGGTCCACAAGTGAAACAATAGCCCTAGGGGAAAACAGATTGTCTTTTACCGTTTCTAGTTTTATTGTGATATTTGTCTGTGTTTTCCAAATAAACCATTTTATATCTTGCCTGGTTCTATAGAGCTTTCCCATCTTCCTCTAAAATTAAATTCACAAAGCAGCTGCTTTTGCACTGTGTAGTCCGAAAAGTGTTAAAATGCTTCATAAACAAAGCTGGGTGAAATAGTGATGACATGCCTCAAAGATGCACTTTGGACATAAACTCCAGGAAACCTCATCATGTCTCAGTTCATCCACTTACACTTCTGATGAAATCATTTTCCATTTGTCAAGAATTCATGTCATTTTTAAATTCTCCAAACTTCTTTGCCTTACAGAAATCTTTAATAACCTCAGGGAAACAATGTTTTGCTAGAGAAACATCAATGTAAGCTGAGATAGAAGCCTGAGAATTCTCTTATGGGAAAAAAAGAAAAATTGAGATGGGAAGAGGCTTTCTGGTGAGGTGGCTGGTTCTGTCTTTCTTTAGATCTGTTCTAATTCATTGCCCTCTTGGCTGAGAAACTTACACATTAATCCACATTAACTTGTCTTCTTTGCCCTGTGAAGAGAGAAGGGAAAAAAAATCTTCCACAGGAAGCTTTTTATTTTATTGTCTCACCTTTAACATTTTGATTTTATTTATTTTAAACTAAGTGGAAGAAAGGTTAAAGGAAAACTTAAATATGATGCCCTGCACTTCTAATAAGCTGAGCTATGTGTCAATGGCTACATGCCTTCCAAGTTGGGAACCTATAAATATACATGTCTTAGGTGAAGAATGTCAATACACTGAGAAAGCTGCGAAGTATAATATCCATCATTGTAATTTTCTTAATTTTTTTCTGTCTGGTGTTTCCTTGCTTTTCCCTTCTATTCTATCTTTACATTTATAAATTGATTTTTGAGTGCAGATACATGATGGATAATTTTTCAGGGTAAATCTAAATTTTAAAACAATTCTCTTCAGGATGATTTCAGATTCTTGCTTTAATTTTTATCCTCTATTGTACTGAATGCATATATATGTATGTATAATTTTTTCCTTACCTTTCTATTGGGTGGTAATATTTTAAACCTAGAATGCCATTTTCTTTTCTTTTCTTTTCTTTTTCTTTTTCTTTTTTTTTAATTAAATCATAGCTGTGTACATTAGTAAAATCAAAGGGTACAAAGTACTGGTTTCATATACAATCTGAAATATTTTCATTAAACTGTTTAATATAGCCTTCATGGTATTTTCTTATTGTATGAAGACATTTGTATTCTGCATTTAGTAAGTTTCACCTGTACTCATTCTAAGATGCACCGTAGGTGTGCCCCCACCAATTACCCTCCCTCCATGACCCAACCTCCCCCCTCCCCTCCCTTGGCCCTTTCCCCATATTTTTGTGCTATAGTTGGGTTATAGCCTTCATATGAAAGGTATAAATTAGCTTCATAGTAGGGCTGAGTATATTGGATACTTTTTCTTCCATTCTTGAGATACTTTGCTAAGAAGAATATGTTCCAGCTCCATCCATGTAAATATGAAAGAGGTAAAGTCTCCATCTTTCATTAAGGCTGCATAATATTCCATGGTGTACATATACCACAATTTATTAAACCATTCATGGATTGATGGGCACTTGGGCTTTTTCCATGACTTAGCAATTGTGAATTGGGCTGCAATAAACATTCTGTTACAAATATCTTCGCTATAATGTGATTTTTGGTCTTCTGGGTATATACCTAGTAGAGGAATTATAGGATTGAATGGCAGATCTATTTTTAGATCTCTACGTGTTCTCCAAACATCTTTCCAAAAGGAATATATTAATTTGCATTCCCACAAAAGTATAGAAGTGTTCCCTTTTCTCCACTTCCACGCCAACATTTTTGGTCTTGGGATTTTGTGATATGGGCTAATCTTATTGGAGTTAGATGGTATCTCAAGGTACTTTTGATTTGCATTTCTCTGATGATTAAAGATGATGAGCATTTTTTCATATGTCTGTAGGCCATGCACCTGTCTTCTTCAGAGAAGTTTCTCTTTAGGTCCCTTGCCCAACCTGCGATGGGATCACTTGTTCTTTTCTTGCTTATACGTTTGAGTTCTCTGTGAATTCTGGTTATTAAACCTTTGTCGGAGACATAACCTGCAAATATCTTCTCCAATTCTGAAGGCTGTCTGCTTGCTTTACTTACTGTGTTCTTGGCTGTGTACTGTGTAGAAGCTTTTTAGTTTGATCTGGTCCCAGTAGTGTATTTTTGAAGCTGCTTCAATTGCCTGGGGAGTGCACCTCATAAAATACTCGCCCAGACTGATTTCTTCAAGGGTTTTTCCCTGCACTCTCTTCTAGTATTTTTATAGTTTCATGTCTGAGGTTTAAATCTTTAATCCAGTGAGAGTCCATCTTAGTTAATGGTGAAAGGTGTGGGTCCAGTTTCAGTCTTCTGCAGGTTGCCAGCCAGTTCACCCAGCACCATTTGTTAAATAGGGAATCTTTTCCCCACTGAATGTTTTTAATTGGCTTGTCAAAGATCAAATAACGGAAGTAGCTGGATTCATCTCTTGGTTCTCTATTCTGTTCCAGACATCCACTTCTCTGTTTTTGTGCCAGTACCATGCTGTTTTGATCACTATCGATTTGTAGTATAGTCTGAGATCTAGTAGCGTGATTCCTCCAGCTTTGTTTTTATTTCTGAGTAATGTCTTGGCTATTCGAGGTTTTTTCTGATTCCATATAATACAAAGTATTGTTTTTTCAAGATCTGTAAATATGGCAGTGGAGCTTTAATAGGGATTGCATTAAAATGATACATTGCTTTGGGTAGTATGGAAATTTTAACAATGTTGATTCTTCCCAGCCATGAGCATGGTATGTTTTTCCATTTGTTAACATTTTCAGCTATTTCTTTTCTTAGAGTTTCATAGTTCTCTTTATAGAGATCTTTCACGTCTTTTGTTAGGTAAATTCCCAAAT
>CAUYPK010048241.1:0-15297 GCA_963574355.1 Loris lydekkerianus | reverse complement strand
CTCAGAATGGGAGAAGATATTTGCAGGTTATGTCTCTGACAAAGGTTTAATAACCAGAATCCACAGAGAACTCAAACGCATTAGCAAGAAAAGAACAAGGGATCCCATCGCAGGCTGGGCAAGGGATTTGAAGAGAAACTTCTATGAAGAAGACAGGCGCACGGCCTTCAGATATATGAAAAAATGCTCATCATCCTTAATCATCAGAGAAATGCAAATCAAAACTACTTTGAGATATCATTTAACTCCAGTGAGACTAGCCTATATCGAAAAATCTCAAGACCAGAGACATTGGCATGGATGTGGAGAAAAGGGAACACTTCTGCACTGCTGGTGGGAATGCAAATTAATACATTCCTTTTGGAAAGATATATGGAGAACACTTAAGAGATCTAAAAATAGATCTTCCATTCAATCTGGTAATTCCTCTGCTGGGCATATACCCAGAAGACCAAAAATCACATCAGAACAAAGATATTTATACCAGCATGTTTATTGCAGCCCCATTCATAATTGCTAAGTCATAGAAAAAGCCCAAGTGTCCATCGATCCACGAATGAATTAATAAATTGTGGTGGAATATTATGCAGCCTTAAAGAAAGATGGAGACTTTACCTCTTTCATGTTTACATGGATGGAGCTGGAACATATTCTTCTTAGTAAAGTATCTCAAGAATGGAGGAAAAAGTATTCAATGTACTCAGCCCTACTATGAAACTAATTTATAACTGGGTTGTAACCCAGTTATAAGCTAAGAACAGGGGGAAAGGGGAAAAGGAGGGAAGGGAGAGGGAAAGTGGGTGCAGGGAGGGTGATTGGTGAGATTACACCTGCGGTGCATCTTACAAGGATATATGTGATATTTAGTAAATGTAGAATGTAAATGTCTTAACACAATAACTAAGAAAATGCCAGAAAGGTTATGTTAACCAGTATGATAAAAATGTGTCAAACGGTGTATAAAGCCAGTGTATGGTGCCCCAAGGTTGCATTAATGTACAAAGCTATGATTTAATAATTAAAATAAATAAATAAATAAAAATAATTATATCTATATTAAATGGAATATTCATAATATTTAGATTTAGAAACAACAGCCTAGGCTCAAAGATAATTTTATTTTTTTTAATAGAGACTTATTTGAAGTGCAAAACAATCTGAATTTGACTTAACCTTAGGAAATCACAGTATCTCCAACTAATGTGTGATCTCTTTCTGTTTTTCTTTATTTTGCTAACTTGTACGTATTTCTTCACTTCTTTCTCTGATTTTCTCCATCCCTTTCCAAACATAACACAAAAAGTGCTTAACATATCCATACGTATTTAATTGGAAATGTGGTGAAAGGCAGTTTATATATACATCAACAGAACAATAAAATAGTACCTGATCCCGTCCAAAATCTTATCCAAGTCAGTGTTTTTCTATCCTGAGGATAAATGGTGGCATATAAAGAGAACCAACTTTCTGTGGCCTTACCAAATTTTTCCCCTGAGCAAAGATGCCATAAGATTATTGTCATCTAATAGTTTTAATAATTTAGTTTAAAAATTAAAAATTAAATAACTGATTAAAATTATGTCAATTATATATTACTCTATGAATTTTCTCCCTTATAATGACATTCCACAGGAGGTAGTAATATTTGTGTAGTAGAATATTCAAAGCTAGAGACTAGGTGACAAATATATCATTGTCATTAAATGAAATCAGAGCAAGACTTTTTTTTTTTTTTTAAAGGGGGGTGCTTTTTTTCAAGAAGGACCAAATTGTGCTGTTTCTGATTCTTGAATGTAAGAATTTGTAATTCACTGTTGTCTGTTTACAGTATAAACTACAGGGGAAAACTATTGATACTTTCATGGGCCTGATGTTTCCTATGGAAGATATTAAGTCAGTTGTAAATTGTTGCCTGTGGAGAGGCTGACCCAAAGGAAAAGTGTCCAACCAGTGGTGTCTCAGGAGCATGAATATTCATGGTTCTGCTTCAGGGTTGTTTACAGTGTTGGAAGGTCCATTTCCTAACCACACCTGTCACTCACAGCAAGAACGCAGAGGAATGTGGAATTGTCAGCATTTGTGACATCGGGTCTGATCTCTGGGTGAGAGACAGGTGTTCATTGCTTTCAAATGGAAGCCAAAAATTATAATGACAGGAAGTTTTACTTCTGAATTTTAAAAAAATAATTGTGTGTCTGTCTTTTTCTTTTTTCTTTCTTTTTTTTTTTTATTCCTTTGGTATTTTTAGTTTGTGTTTTAGTTTGAGTTAAAGTATTGAAAGTATATTCACTGAAGTGAATTTTCAGAGCATGTATATAAAAATACAGAACCATCAAATAGATGACAACAGTAAAAATAAAAAAGTATATCTATGTACATATACATATATAATGTACATATACATATATATATATATATATATATATATGAAAAAGTTTGCTCTTAGAGAAGTACTAAAAGTCATTTTGAAGATTGCCTCTCCAGCATCCAGCTGCTTTGATGCCAGTTTTCCTGATTTTTCTAATAAACATGAAGACAAAATATATTAGAAAGCTTAAAGCTATGCATTAAGGTTTGACATGTAGCATCTAATAAATACCTGCAAATCCTATCAGTTTCTAGATTCAATACAGTTAGCTCGGGGCTTGCTTTTGAATCCTTTAATGTTTATACAGATTATGTAAATCATATGCAGTCCACAAAAATACGGTGAGGAGGTGTGCAGCTGTCTTTGTCATGCAGGATATGGTTATCCCAACGCCACCTCCAGTTTAGACATAGAATTTGTTTATTTAAAGAGCATTTGTGTTCTAGACAAAAGGAGTGAAAAGAAATAAGAAAAAAAAAAAAAAAACTAACATGAAATTTGTGCTGTATCATTTGTAAAGTTAATGGTGCCATTTTAATATCTTTATCATGTACCATTTAATTTTTACTGGCTTGGTGACAGGCACTGACTTCTAGCTAGAGACATGTAGTATAACCATTATGTATATTGTTTAAAATATACAATGGAGGGCTGCGCCTGTGGCTCAAAGGATGCCGGCCCCATATGCCGGAAGTGGTGGGTTCAAACTCAGCCCCTGCCCCCCCCCCAAAAAAAGCCCTGCACAAATAAATAAATAAATAAATAAATAAATAAATAAATAAATAAAATATACAATGGAAATTAGGTAGAATACCAATGGCACTAACAAAGCTATACCAAATTATATTTATATAATAGGAGAGGTAAGGAAGAAAGAGAATAGCAGTTTTATCAATCATAAAGATAATACAAATATCTAAAGGCAGGACTGCTCCCTTTTCTAATTTAAAGAGCTTTATCAGCCTGAAGCTACTTCAGCAAGTAATTGCAACCCATGGGGCAATGAGCTCTATACCTGCCCACTACGATTTACTTAACAATGATTTTCTACATGGTGACATTAGAAGAGAAATCATGGAGAGAAATGGTGGATGTTCCAAAAACTGCCAAGTGAGGTAAAATTCAAAATTAAAAACTAGAACCGTAACTAACAGATAAGAACATTTTATAAAAACCCTGGGCCTTTCACTCATGGGAACTGCAAAGCATTGAATAGATGTTGCACAAAAGCTACCAAAGACAGTTATATTTTAAGCCATCTTGCTATTTTAAAGGTATTCCAATTTTAAAGGTATTGGAATAAAGATACCTAGAGTTTTATGTGACTTTTTCCAAGGTCACATAGATGAGTCAGTGGGAGAGACAGAGACAACTGGTGAGTGACAGAGACAAAGGATCTGTAGACTTTTCTTTTACTTAACACCTGCCGGATTGCCTAAACTACTCCAGCATGTAAACCCTTCACAGGTGACACCCCAGCCCAGTCATTATAGAGTTTCAGCAGAGATGACAATACTAGAAGCTCTACCTGCATTCTGTTTCTTCAACTTTAGAAAATAATGCTGATAAGATTTACAATGGAAATTGGCCAAGGGTTTTATAATATCTGTTCAAGCAAATTATTAGATGCTAAAACAAGGAAAATTAAAGCTGGTGAACAATTTAGACTATTCATATGCTCCTCCCTCCCATTACTAAGTACAGCCCCAGGAGATAATCTTCAAAAAGCTAAATATTTTAATCAGAGTCAGTTTCCAAGATATCTTTAGCATATTAAAACTTCTTAAAAGATTATTCCTGACTCATATACTGCGTTAGCTATTCATTCGTGTGGAATTTAATACTACAAATCACACTTATTAGATTTTAGAGAATTCCCTTTGCAGGCCGGGCGCAGTGGCTCATGCCTGTAATCCTAGCACTCAGGAAAGCCAAGATAGGTGGACTGCCATGAGCTCTAGAGCCTGAGCCACAGGCAGAGTGAGACCTCATTTCTAAAAAATAGCTGGCCATTGTGTTGGTTACCAAGTAGCCTCCCTGCTACTTGGGAGGCTGAAGCTTAAGCCCAATAGTATGAGGTTGCTCCAAGCTGTGATGCCACAGAACTCTACCCAGGGTGACAAAGTGAGACTCTGTCTCAAAAAGAATAACAACAACAAAAAAGAAAGAATATTGATTTTGCGTAATTTCAGTTATATCAAAGCTAAATAAATCATCGTTTGCCAAAAGTACCACTGGGATACTGTACATTTCTATTTTTGTTAGACTTCACTGAATTAAAATTAGTATTTTGTGTTGAATGCAGAAAAATTTTGAGAAGTAATGTTGGCCTTGAAAAAATAGCTCAATAAAATAATAGCTTTAGATTAATTAATGTATTTTAATGCATGTATCCTTCTATGTCCAGTAAAAAAATTCAGCTCTACAAAAAACATTATGCATTACACAGACTGTGGTTTTGTTTTGCTTGCAGGAGATATTATGACATTAAAGCAATAAACACAAAATGTGCTGCCTACAATTGTATAAATTTATATTTTTATGTGTCTGTACAATTCTTTTCTTTTTTGCAGCAATGTTGTCATGCAGTGCCTTAAGAATTAGCAAATAGCTACTTTAGAAACAACATCATTTGCACTGTACAATATGTAATCTCCAGGTAAACAGTGAGCAAATTATGATAGTGCCAAATGCAATGTTTCTGTAGTTACTAAAAATAACTATTGTAGATTAGAAAGTTGAAACACATACAGGTGAATAGATGGTAATGTCAAATACATTTCTAATCTGAGGTTATAGCACCCCAATTCCTTGCTCAATTATCCTATTCAATAACTGTATTTACAGAGTATCTATTGGAGTGTTATACGTGAGTCAGCTCCTACCAGTTTGCAAGAGCTGATTGCTAAATATATACATATTTTACATATTTCCAGACTAAGCAATTGGTAATATGAAGTCAGCAATGTAAGATGTATTTACACTATGCAAATTGGCAAGAGGACAAATCATGGCTTCCCACACCACCTCTACCAATACACTATTGTTATATCAAAAAGTCTGCTGCACACAGCGCTATGGGCAGCAAACACTATGAACCAGTACCAGTTAACATACTTATTTGAAAGCATTCAGTTAGAGAGATAAGCAAAACTTTAAAAACTAAAAAAGGGAAGAGTTAAAGTTAATGCTGATGTTTTCTAAACCTTTATGGTTTGAAGAATGGAAGTGCCATTATCAGAAAGAGGAAGTCCAGAAGTGATATTCATTTGTAAAGTCTGGTTGGAACAGGAGGTATTTGTCTAAGGATGAAATTCAGTGGAAAGATCAGGGGAGCTAAATATCAGAGTTCACATCATCCATGCTCATTTCTTTGTCTCTAACAATGTTTCCCCAAATTGTCTGTACATTAGAATTAGCTACGGGATCTCAAAATGTACTAATGTCTGTGTCCCACTCCCAGAGATTTTGACTTAATTAGTTTGGAATATGGCCTGAGTTTTGAAAGATTTAAAGGATCCCCAGATAATTCTAATGTGCAGACTGGTTTGAGAAAAACCCTAGTCAAACGTGTTTAAATATTTCATTGTTTTATATTCCTGAAACAGAGAGAGAAAGAGATACTTCACAAGTTTAAGGGCCTTGAAGGTCATTCCTCCCAAGTACGCTTATTATCTGCTGTTACTCAGAGCTGAGGGAGAAAGTCACTCTTATTTTTTTACTATGTAAGTGGATTTCAATTTACTTTAACAACTGATGGTCATGGAGTAGTGACAAAAAAAAAAAAAAAAAAAAAACTATTTTGCTTAGTACAAATTGAAATGAGACCCCTTCCACAAGCTATCCAAATAAAGTTCTTTATACATTGCATGATGAATGTCTAGCCCAGCAAATGTAATTCTCTCTCTTTCTCGATCTGTCTCTCTTTCTTGATCTTTCTGTCTCTCTTTCTTTGCCTTTCTGTGTTTGCGTCCCTGCGTGCACATGTGCATGAATGTGTGTAGGTATATGTAGACATGCATACATATATCTACACATATGTGTTATACACAGGTAATTGTGGTGGAAGAAGTAGCTTTTTCCTAAGTGATCTTTTGTAAGGAAGAGTGATACCTCCCTAGGCATATGTTCTCCTATTCAGAGAATCCAGTGAGATTATAAACAATCAGGTTGATTCTCCCCTTTGAAGTTAAGAGAGTACAGAATACTTTCTCTTGAGTGTCAGAGGTCTACCATTGCTTGTCTAAATAGGGAAAGAATGACTTATGTTTTGAATAAATACGTTTTGCAAATTTTACTGATGCTCCTCTTTCTCCACTTGTACTCTGTCACCTGTGTTTGTGCTGTACATCAAACAATAAAATGAGAGAGAGAGAGAGAGAGAGAGAGAGAGAGAGAACACAAAGAAATAGAAACATGGTCTGCCAAACCTGACTTCACAGTATTTCACAGTGTTTATTTGCACTTAAAACAGATTCTAATTCAATAGGTCTGGAGTGTGACCTGGGATTCCGCATTTCCCTTAAGCTCCCAGGTACATCTGAAGCTCTGTAGTCTACTGGTTCAGGAAGTTCATGTTTTGTAGCAAAACAGTAAAAATCTAAAATGCTAAGTTGGTTGGATATATTAAATTCATTGACATATATCCTCATAGACTTCATGGACATATTTTGCTCACAGAAACATCCTATACACATCTTTCCCCCAAATCATTATGCTTGCCTCAAAGGTACAATGACTTGTTATTAGCAAAAGACCTTTTATTGGGCATTGTCTTAAGAAAGTGATGAATCTACACTCAATTCTGAATCATTTACTAATGTGAGAGTAGATGTCTAGGGGGAAAAAGGCAAAACAATCCATCAGCATTAAGAATTTAAATTTAACTGATGTCAAAATTATAAAGCACGCCTGTTTTACACTATATACAACAAGTTGATCAATGGCAATCTTTCTACTTAAATATTTATTTTGTAAATATAAAATCAAAATATTGGAATATCCTCTAATGATATCTATTTGCAAGCCTGGTGAGCAGAGTCAAGTGGTTAATCTAGGATACAATGCAAATCAGCCCATAAAGACAAATGCAGCCACTGTTTTATGAAGGAAAGTGGATGATTAAAAAAAAAAAAAAATGCTCCCACAGCAGGTTCTGGTGTGATCAATGGCACTCACCTTCTTTTCTTAGTGTAACCGGAATGTCTATCAAAACCAGAAAGCGGAAGGCTTCAGAAGCATTATGTAGCTAAAAAAGGAGACTATTTTACCCATTAGTAATAAATGTACCTGCTGAGCAGAACACAGCTACACCTGAAAGGGTTCCACAATTCCCTTTTGCTTAGCTCTCCCTGCTATGAAAGAACCAGTGTGCTAAAGAGCATTTTGTAAAAGCAAAAGAGTTTATATAATTGACTTTACTGGAATTAGAAGACAGAGTACAGTGTGCTCAACCTGAAGCAGCCCAAATCTATGATGTAGGAAAATTGCACAGTTTAATAGCCAGATATAGGGACTGTGAAGTAATAGAAGTAATCAAAGGCTTGGACATGCTTAAAGGAACAAATCTGTTACTTTTCCATTTACTCCAGAGAGAAGACTCCGAGTGTACTATTTGCGGGAACGTGCTTGGGCACAGCTTCCTGAATTTGGGCAGTACTTTTAAGGAAAGGAGAATTCAGAAATGGATCAATATAAGCATCTTAATGTTAAGGTGTCTTTTAGAGTTTAGTTCTTATGCTCAAAGATTCAAACTTTTATTTCATATGAAACAGTGAAAAAGGATATCTTTAATATACTGCAGTTAATTCTTCATCCTCATCTCCTTGGCCGTAATAAACTTTATCTTCCTTTAAGGCTGCAATCTTGCTACTTGGAACACATATTTTCTGTACAAAGAAAACGACTAAGCCATATTAAGGGTGCGAGCATATTACCCTTTTTTGAACATCTGGTGAAAAGTGAAGTTTCAGCAGTAGCAATTTATACATCTGTACCATATTGGGGAAATGTGACTTGAATGATTTAATGGCAAGAAGTAACACTGATTTATACTACAGCATCAACAGAACAACAGTCTGTGAAAATCAAAATTATTACAGTCATAACCTGGGGGTCTTAATAAAACCTGATATTACCAGAATTCAAATAACAAAGAATACTTTATAGGGGAGCAAAGTATTTTTTAATAAATCCAGAAGTCTAAATGTGAAATTTCAAGGGTAGAAAAAAAATGCATTGGAAATCATTTAAATTTTGTCATAACATGAATCTAACAGTATATATAATGATTTAAACTAAGAAGCTGAGCTTTGGATTACTACAACATTGCCAGTTAAACACATAAAATTAATTTCAGGAAAAATGTGAGTATATGTGACAGCTCAATTAGTGTGATTTATATGCATCAAAATAATTATGCTATTAAGATAGACAGTATACAGTCCAGTTTTATTCACATCAAAAAAAAAAAATGCCTCATGCTTTGGTTAGTTTAAACCAATTTTAAGGAAATGAACAATGATCTAGAATCTTCTGTTAACTTCACTATCGAAAATGGATTTTATCTCATTATGCCTCCCTTCCCCAATTTGTGAAATTATTATTATTAGAAGTGGTGAATTTACTTCTATTATCTACATAATTCACACAAGTTATGTCGATGAAAGATCTTCTGTAGTAGCCAATGACATGTTTTATTTAAGTATGTTAATATGACAAATAAGTTCATATTTAAGCTAAAGGAAATAATAGCATTAGACTTTTAAATAATGTCTTTACATTTTGGTAAGTAAAGTTGCCTTAAGTTGAATACTAATGTTCTAAATGTGTTCTTCAAGAAGGACCAAATTCACCCAAAGAAATAAAAGATTCTCACTTTGAGAAATATAAAACATTGGTCCTGGAACCACTTTTTTAATAAATATTTGTAAAATATTTGTAGATTCCCTTCCTTTCTCACAGACATGCGGCTATATCTCATGACACAATTTTTGAATCAATTCAATTCCTCCTTCGCTCTCTCTTCCTTCCCAGCTTCCTCCTCTCTCCCTCCTTCTCCACCATGAACGAAGCAATTAAGAAAAAATACTCAGGTTGTAAATATTTATCTTGTTCTAACCACTGATGTACTACTACTTCTAATTCAATAAATCCATTTCTGAATTCTAATCTCCTTCACACTCTCCACTTCTCCCATCTCACCAATACCCCCATATTTTGTCAGGAATCTCCTCCAGTCTTGTTGTATGATATCAGCATTCCCTCAAGCCAAAACTAAGGAGTATCTTTTAAGCCTCATCTTCTCAATATCTGTTGAAATTATATGTCTTGCAAGTGTCTAAGCCTTCAGATCGCACTTATGCTTTCTCTTGTTACACCCTGAACCTTCAGGACCCCACAGTAAGACAGGCAAGGCCACTTCTGAAAAGTCTCACTCCTGTCTAGTGAGTTTATTCTTCATGCTACTTGGGGGATAATTTTTCTACAAAGATACACGGTCACATTATTTTTTATTTTAGTGGCAAATATTACCTGAAATGAGGTTTTTGAACATTAGTGTTTGAGGAGATCATGTTTTACTATTTATATGTGGAATGGTAGGAAGCTATATTTTTAACATGTGTCCCACGTGATACAAAACAGGTGACCAGAAAACACACTTTAGAAAAAAATCGTTTTAGACCCAGAAGTACAACATGTGAATAAGGTTGCTTACAATTTTCACATTTTTATTTAAATTTGATGTCATTAGGATAACTTAAAGAGGTACCACATTATGCAAAGGTTCTCTCTCTCTCTCTCTTTCTGTCTCATCATTTGTAACTGAATCTGTTTTAGGCATCACAGAAGCCTAGTGACAAAAATATTGAATAAAAAATGCTCTCTAACCTGGAAGAATTCCTGATGCGATGAGGAAGAAGATACTGGTTTGTTTGTTCATTTTAAAGTAATTAATATGAAATGTGATGCTCCAAAGTAATACTAGAAAAAGTTAATTACACCTAAGGAAACCTGCAAAATAATTCACAAAAGAGGTAATGCTTTTATATCTTTGTATATATTTTAATATGTGTATACAGAAAAAGCAATTCAAACAACATAAAAAGTAAATTTAACAGAATTAAAAGTTGGTTTCTTCTCAACTCAACCTTGCACCTTCATGATTTTCTTTCATAAATACAAACACTGTTTTGGCTTTTGTGTGGACTCTTGCAGAAACTCTTCATGCATACTTAAGTCCCCAGTCTACTGAGTAGCAATCTTCTGTCTAATTATCTGTCTATCTATCTACCAATCCATACATCCACTAGTCCATCCATCCATCCCTCCATCCATCCTTTTTTTATCTTCTTCCCTCATCTCAAAATTTCAAAACCTACTTCCCCAACTTTATTCTTGGATTATGACTTTGTCTACTTCTCTGAGAAATCAGTAGCACACACAGCTACCAGCCAACTCACATCTGTGTGCTTATAACTCAGTCATTCTTCCTATTCCGACTGAATTTCCCATTCTTTGTCTAGGGCATGCTATAGATACTAACGTAAGACCATTGTTGCTGCAATGATCCCTCTCTTCAGTATCAGCTATGGTTTCTTTTGAATGGATCATATGAGTCAGTAAAAGAAAACAAACCAAAACAGATCAAAAATCTTTCTTGACTTCTAATCCTGCACTAGTTCTTCCATTTTTCTGCTCTGCAAAAGACTCAAAAGTTTGTACTTGTTTCTTCAATTGTTGTTTCTTTCTTTTTTCTTGTTAACATATTCAAATAAGGTTCCCTGCTCACTTCTCTTCACTGAAACCTCCCTGATCTATATCAATAATGATCTTTCTGCTACTAAATCAAGTAGTCAATTTAGGAACCTAACTGCACTTTCCCATCTGCCTCTGAAATCTAAGTTTGTCTTGCTGCCCATTCTCTCCTTATTTTTTTATCCAACCCCTCCTCCATAATTCAGTTGGATGTCTAATAGGTTTCATATATTTAACATGTTCAAAAGTGTCTTATTACCTTTTACCTTAAGCACCAACCTGTCTATAGCTATAGACCCTATAATCTTTCTCCTCTTTGGAAATGGTGTCACCAAATTCTTTCAGAAGCAATGATCAAAATCCTTCTCTATGTGGCTTGTTTTTCATCATGTATTCCTGTAATCTGTCAAGAAATCATCTACCTTTAAAATCAATAGAGAAACTATCCACTTCTCACTGCCTCTTCTGACACCAACCAGCTTCCATCACCTCAGACCTTTCTATTAGAACTAGTCTATTAGGCCTAGATCCTCTAATAGACTTAGTCTTCTGTCAGATAAGGAAGACAAGTGTCATTTTTCAGACTCATCTGGTCATGAAACTGTTAGCATTTCCTGATTTTTATTAACACTCTCATACTCTAAATTCTGGAAAAGAAAATTAATCATGCCTTAACCTTCAAAACAAAGCACACTCTACTTACAGTATGGTGATGATGGTAAGACCGTGAATTAAATGTCTGCCAAATGCAGACCACATTGCCAATCATATATTTTTGATTACATCTCTAGTGTATTCATGGATAAAACATGGATGATTAGATAATCCTCTCCTCAATAGCATATGCATTTAAAGTTTTAACAAGTAATATATATGCATGGTGTTCATATGTATAAGAATCATGTTGGCAAAGAGTTGAACAAAGCAGAGAGTACATCTCTCCTAATACAGAAAATTTATAATCATTTGTCCATGTATTATATTGTCTTAAGGATCTGAGGTTACATTCATGTCCACCAAGATCTGCTTAGTCCTCACCCAAGAAAATAGGGGTAAGACAAAAATTGTCCAAAATACCCTATGTACAAAAATACTTCCGTGAAAATATAATGTAAGTAGAATATTTCCTAAAGGAGTCATTTATGCATTTGCACATTGTGTGTGTGTGTGTGTGTGTGTGTGTGTGTGTGTGTGTGTGTTTAATTTGAGGCATGTGTGTTTATGTGTGCAGGGCATAAAAGGAATTTGAGTCAAAAATATTTCTGTTGCCAGGCTAATGACTTTCTCAGAAACATTATCATTCTGCGACTAACTTTCTCCATTTTATTTAAATCTAGTTATGATTTCTTTTTGTATTGCTTCATAGCTGCTTATAAATTAAATAGTTAGATATATAGTAACAGTTGACAGTTTAATTTGTTATGATGAGGATAGTGACATACCTGTTTGCACACACACAAAAAATTGGCCTATGACAAACCACATGATATCATCTTATCTGATATCTTAAATCCATATAGTATACCAATATTAATTTACAGAAGGCAATAATTGCACAAAGGAAGGAAGAAGGCAGAGGGAGGAAATCATTGCTCAAACTGTAACCAACTTCATCCTCCTGGGTTCATTTTCTCTTATCTCACAAGCTATCTGTGACCATGGACACATTGATGTTGAGTCCTCAGCACTGAACATTTTATTATATCTTATTTTAAATTTATAGAATATTCCTTCCAAATGTGACTCTAGTGCACTGAAAATATGGAAATAGTGGTATCACAGATCACCTCTTATCTGTGCACAGAACTCTGCATCCCTGCTCTCCAAAGGTTGCTCATCCCTTCACAATTTGCTTTCTGTCCCTCTCTCCTTTCCCTTCTCTTTAGTTTCACGCTTTCTTCCTTTTATCCTCCTATCATGGACATTTTATCGGCTGTGTCTGTAACTGATAAAGAAAGCTGTGGCATTTCATGGACAGGGCCACTTTAATCGTCCTTCAAAGCTACGGGCAGAGTGATGAGACCGTGAATTACACTGCCTGCCTGTCTTTCTAGACTTTATCCATTTTCTACAGTGATCTCTGGCGAATTCCCAAACTACAGTGGCAGTTCTATCTTTCACTCTTTTTACTTTTTTGTTGTTGTTGTTGTTTGTTTCAAAGGAATAATGTCATTCTTAGTAAGTGATGAAGAAAGCACTGACGAATGCCACTTCTGTATCAGTAGACTAGCTTCCCTAATTAAAATCTGTGGCATGACATTCCCTTGCTGGTTGGAATTGGGATATCTGTGAGTGTGTATATATAAACACATATATAAGAAAGAAATATAACAAGAACATAAACTTCAAAAGGGTATAGCAAGAATTAACTGCACTTTTGTACTCAGAATTATATACATCTTTCTGTTGAATTTTAGCATGTATGCATACTTAAAATACAGCTTGTCATATTTACCCTGTACTTACTCCCTAAAATGTAGGCAATTTTACAGGATGCATTAACTCAATTCCCTAAGTACATTAGCACAAGTCACTAAAATGCTCTGGAAATCTGAAAGTGTTATGCATCTTTGAAAAGTGAAATATTCCTGAAGAGTGCTGGTGACTTACAAGGATCTGGGTGAGTTTACCTATGAAGAAAAGCTCACCTAAACAGGGCCTCACTCAATGGCGTATACATGACATCTTTATTTTCTGTGATAAAGCACAAAAAGTCTTAAAAATGTGAACTGTTATAACTAAACAAGAGAGGCTGTAAGTTGTATTGTATAGACAGGAGCCTCAAAATTCATACAATTGAAGACTCATTAGAGATTAGCATGACAGATCGTGTAGCACATAACTGGGTTCCTAAAATAAATAGGATATTGTTTCATTATAAGTAAAATGATATCCTACTTATTTTACTTATTACTGAGCACATGTGGATAACTGTCATCTTTCTGAGTCTAAATTTTCATTATAAAATAGACATATCAATATCTGACCAATAGGAAATTTTATAGGATTTTTAAATAAACACATCGATGTGCATAATGCATAGGAGATGGTAAATATTAAGTATTCATTATAAGGCAGGCTTCATTATTGCTATTTAACTGTTAATATCTGATATGAAGAAAGTGCAGCACTTCTACTGAGCAACTGGGGGGAATAATTCCTAATCTTATAAACCAGATCACCAGAGAACTCTTGCCTAGTGCTAAAAAAAAAAAAAAAAGAGAGAGAGAGAGAGAGAAAGAAAAAGAAAAGAAAAATTCTACTTGCACATAAAATCAATCTGTGTTTCATACTTTTAGCTACAGTTTTAAAAGGACTGACCAGTTTCATATGCCTTTTTTCTGGGAGGAAGGAGGCAGTAAGAAATGGTGAACGGTGATAGTGAAATCGTTACCTTGACAAAAAAAAAGAACCAGTGGTGAAATAAGCAAAAAAGACATTCTTCACAGTTACTCAACTCCTACAAGGTTAGCTAAAAACAGTCCATTCTATTTAATTGATCTTATGGTGTCAGGGTTTTATTTATTTATTTATTTATGTGTTACAAAAAGATTACTGCTACAGCGATTTACTAGAGCAATCTGTTAAAACAAAACCTGTACACAATTTTATTCCATTTTAAGGAGTTTAAATTTCATCAGCCATGTCCATGTGCAATTACTTAATAAGACTGAAATATTCACTTTTTATTTTTACTTTAATGTTATAATGCTAACTCATAATCTATTTGCCAGTTGCTATGTAAAATAATTTACCTACTATTAATGGATGTATTCGTTATGACAATCTTATGAAGAAAGTCTTACTGTTATCTATTCTAGTATTTGAGAAAATGGAGGTCACAGGGTGAAATAGCTTGACCAAATTTACACAGCAGCATGCATTAAAGCTATTACCCAGTTACAACCTAAGAATAGAGGGAAGGGGAAAGGGAGGGGAAGGAGGGGGGTGGTGGACGTAGGGAGAGTGATTGGTGGGATTACACCTGCAGTGCATCTTACAAAGGTATATGTGAAACTTAGTAAATGTGGAATGTAAATGTCTTAGCACAACAACTAAGAAAATGCCAGGAAGGCTATGTTAACCAGAGTGATGAAAATGTGTCAAACGGTCTATGAAACTAGTGTATGGTGCCCCATGATCACATTAATGTACACAGCTATGATTTAATA